>LKNJ01001343.1:0-94970 GCA_002120245.1 Maccullochella peelii | reverse complement strand
GAGCTGACCATAAGGCATGAACATACAGAGACCTAGAACAAGACTTTCAAAATAAGACCAGAATTCAAACCAATACATTACCTAATACCAGACAAATACCATAGATCCTAACAAAATGCCTCTTTCTACGGTAAAATGTTCAGCTTTAATGAGATGATGCTGGAAACCTCAGAGTGAAAGCACAGTGTAAGGTTTGATTTTATTGTAGCTTAGAAATAAATTCAGCCACAGCCACAGCCAGTAAGGGTGTGTGTGTGTGTGTGTGTGTGTGTGTGTGTGTGTGTGTGTGTGTGTGTGTGTGTGTGTGTGTGTGTGAGAGAGAGAGAGAGAGAGAGAGAGAGAGAGAGAGTAGCAGGATCCCCAGAAATCCCATTCAGGAGCTCAAGCACCACTTACTGGTCAAAGACGTTAACTACACCATGTACAGACTGCCATTTAAAAATAGTATGATTGTACATATGACAATTTAGCAACTGAAACACTTCCCATATGACCACATTATCCTTCAAGCCTTAGTCCTGATGAACTGAAATGGTATAAAGTACAGTATATGTCATCAGTTTTACTGTGGCAACACACAACTCCATCTACTGAGGGAAATCAGATTTATTCAGGATTAAGTACTGCCTTTAAAACACACAACTGTTTGTTAGAAAGCACTTGTTCTTTAGCACTTTTTAAAAAAATTCAGTATGTAAACTGACATTGTTTTGCTGTGAGAGACACAAAAATGATTATACGGAAAAAAACTCAATCGCCTGTCATGTCATCAATAAGAATGAGTAAAAAGCTCTTTGCGTCATTACCATTGCAACACATGACAACATAAAGTGACACAAATACAATGAAGTACAAGTTGCCACCTGTAACAACAGACAAAAACCCGTTTTTTATTATGGTGTTCTACATCCGGATGCCAAATGAACTGATGAAATACTTTCAATGAACAGTTTTTCAGAAGTCGTTGTTCCACACCCACAGTGATGTCTAAAATATAGAAACTGTGGCTTAATGTTTTTGAAATTGCAGTTAAAAAGTCTAACCATTTTTGTCTTCTAGGGTTTCCTGAGAATTCATTTAGTCCGCTCAACTTTAGATTATTCTGAGCAAGTACACAGAACATTAAGGTGTCAAATGGGCCATAATTTATCACACTCCTGCAAGTGTCAAATTATTCATGCCAAATGTCAACATTTTCCTTACTCATTTTCTCAGTAAAAGTTGGAGCAGATCAACGATACAGGGTATTTCTCTATTCCCAAATGAGGATTCATTTTAAATGAACTGTGGTAAATTCAGTACTATTGTCATGTAGTTAGTAGCAAGCTGGTGTTACTGAGAGGAAGTGTTTTGCTCTAAAATGATTCTTTTTAAATGTACAGGAAACACACACATACACATAAATTGTCACACAATCAAAACTTTGGCATTTTGAAAATCCTCAGTAATATACAGTATATATAAAAATATTAAATGTAGAAAGTCTTATTTATTTATGTCATTGGTCAGTCTTGTTATTTACAATCTTCTCAACTAATGTCAGGTTAGGGGGAATGAGCCACTGCTGCTGGTCAACACACCTGACAGCATATATTAATAAGTGTTGAACACCATAATAACCTTTGTTTAGCTCGCAAGGTCAATACATAATAATAATAATTGTAATATAATTTCATTAACAATGATTAAACATATGTCACTTGTTAAATATTTGTGTGCTTTGTTTTTTAGTACACTTGCTGTTATCAAACCAATACCTGTTAACAGCACGAACCCATTCAGCACTGCTTTTTAGTCTTTTGTTAATTTGAAATGTAATCACAGAACACCGGTCATGATCAAGCCTACTTTGGTGACATTGAGAGTACTCTCCATGTGACGAATACGCAGCAGTATAAGTGATGATTTTCATATATATACCATTAATATTTAAATCAACTACAGACAATAAAACAATCACATGCATCTCTCTGTTACTGTCTGCTATATCCTTGAGATTTTCGTGCATTTCACAGTAACAGCTGACACCTTCAGGCTGTTTCTGAAAAACATAACCCTTTTCATAATTAAAAAAAAAGTAAAAACCCAAACCTGTTACATCAATCTCTACCCCTCTACGCCCTCTACATGCTGCACTCATCCAGTCATGACAGGGAAAGACTGACACACAAAAGCTTAAAAACTCTCTCCCTCAGGAGATTTTGATAGGATGAATATGATGCTGGGCCGTTTTCTCGTTCTCACGTCAAAAACCGTGGCAAATTTAGACCGAACACCTTTATCCATCCCTCCTTATTCATATTTATGAGAAGTGACTGACAAACTCATTGTGTGGTAATTACAGTGTGGTGAACCTTCATTGTCTTTAGATTGGTAGAGACTGAGACATGCTGTGCTTTGGCTTGCTGCACTAATGCAAACCTCTTCCATGTAGATATTATTAGTCACTGTTTGCTTAGCAACCACAACACATGTCTGACATTTTTGTACAATGAAAATGTTTTGCCCAGAGTTTATTTTATTTTGGCTGCGAGGATTTTAAAAAAAGGGCGAAAAGGAGAAGAAGACTGAAAGGACATATAGGCGAAGTCTGTTGTTATTATTATTATTATTATTATGTAGATGTATTACGTATATTGAAGTTGTTTAACATTTATATTCTTAAGTGATGTCAAAGTCATATGTGAAATCATTGGAAGAGACAGACGTCTAGAAGCAACTGTGGTAATCACCAGTTTAATTCTTCATAAAGGAAGGACCTACAATTGTATTGTACAAATGTATGTGGGACAATACTTACCCCTCCCCCACCCTGGAGATAGTTATTATTATATTCTCAGAAGAAATGAGCCTGACTATCTGACCTTAAGATCAGTTAAATTCAATAGGTCATGTTAGACTAAATAACCCACTCTTAAACACATCAATAAGCCATGACTATATGCTGTAGCAACAACAATATGTCACAAAAAGAGAGAGAGAGAGAGAGAGAGAGAGAGAGAGAAAGCATTTAAAGCTGTGAACAGCAGGGGGCACTAGTAATATGCAAGGATGGACATCATAACAGTTAACTGAGAGAAATATTACAGCACTTTCGAGTCATCAGAACAAGATCAAATCAGATATTAGAAAGGTTTGTAGTTGTTTGTGCAGACATTGTGTCTTGATGGATAATTGTTACCTTGCTGTCAGCCTGTCTGTATTTTTCTCATTTCTAAAACCAGACAGACATAATGCTCCATAATGATTAGCTGTGTAACAGTGTAATATGTATATAGGATTTGACTGCCATCAAATCCTCTGTAAACATTGTAGAGGAAAATTCACAAAGCTGTATGCTCACTGATCACAGACCACACACAGTGCAAAATGATCCTGTGCAAAACCATCAAAAGGATGAGGAATTCTTTGCTACATCAGTAAGTCAAATGGGCTTTTGCTGTCTGTTAACACTCAGGTTAACACAATCGAACAACATACAAGCCTGTGGGAGCTCAGCCAACATCAGTGTATTACCTCAAGTGCCAATTTTACTAATTAAAGGGATAAATGTGATAAAACTGCAGGCTAACAGTTTGAAATTCATTATCACATTCATTGCACAACAATGCAACTCAACTGTAAGTGTACAGTTTGTTATTAAGCAGTTCATCTATGAAAATGAGTGTGTGTGCACAGACACTCTGGGGCGAAAGGCCAAATAACGAGGTAAATATAAAACATTTGGTAATTACTTGAAGATGTATTGAAGCAATTTTGGCACGCAGTGCTGCTATTACTTACAGTTGGTGCTAAACAAATTTATCAGTATTCTGCAGAGATGTTGTAAGTATAAAGCCAGCTACTGAGGAATTATTATCTCATTTCTCCACTTATACAGATGTAGGTTTACATTTTTTTTTTTCCAGTGGTGTAGTTTGGTCCAGGGGCCATTAAATAGTCTAAGTGTTGCAGACACTGCCAGATATAATTTTCAACCAAAATATCAAAACTGGAAATAGATGTTTTATTGGCTGACTGTTCAAATCTATTTGTCAAATTAAAATGCAGTACACAACCAAACATGAGAAAATCTAAACATTTACAATGTGGAGTTATGTGATTTTTTTTCTTAAGTAGCCAGAAAATGCATACTGACACCTGCACACACACTGCACACAAAATGAATGCATTACTCATCATTTTATACATCTTATGTTCAACCGACTGATATCATTTCTGCAGGATATCCAACAAATGTTACATGTGTTTTGTCAGAAAAACTGAATATATTTAAAATGATTCTTCATTTGTATAAACTGACACAATATTGTCATTTTAATTAGTGCAATGTAAAACTCATATCTGTACAGGAAGGACTATATATATATATTAGTATATTAATCCTGAAAACTGATATATAATCATGGCCAGAGCTTGTGTTGCAGGCAGCTCAGTGTATGTATAGCCCTTGTTGAAATGATTTCTGAATGGAAACTGATCTTGCTGACCGCAAACACATTAATGTCATAATATAGTAATACACAGGTCTTTTAGCAGAACCCCATGTATCACAATGACAACGATTATCCAGATCTCTGCATTCTTAGCTTGAGCCATGGATGTTGCCATAGTAACACGAGTATGTCTTATCAAGTACGGCCCTTGTGATTTTTCACTGCAACTTATTTAGGCTGTTCACTGTAGGTATGACAACAGGCTATTGAGTTGTTGCATTCATTTCCATGTTAATGGAGTTAACAGCCATTGTGTGTTAGCTTAACCTTTGATCTTGCCTTGTCAAATTGTTGTCAGCTAATATTAAATTAGGCTAGTAATAGAGGCTTTTTATGTAAATGATGTAAAATGCTTCAAAACTATAAATAGGCATAATTCAGCTGAGAGCTAATATGATAGTCTCTGTGATATCAAAACATTTTTGCTGCACTTTAATTATCAGATTGTGAAAAACCATTTATGATACAGGATATTCAAAGGTGCTGATGTTGAATGTTATTCTTATTCATCATAAGTATATTTTGGATTTAATACTTTGATGGCTCAGCATGCATAAAGCAGATTTCTGCAGTTTTGATGCTGAAGAAGATAAAACATTATAGGTCCTGATTTCACATAATTTTCACCAAAACCTGTGTAAATAGAGTGAAACCAGTCAGTTAAAGCTGCATGTCACCAATCTGGAGAAATGCTTTAATCTCTACAGCATTTTGCTTGCATAGCATAACCACAAAGTGCAGATTTTATTTGAACTTGGTAGTCACTTTGTAGCGCCAACTCGTCACACACTTGCGCTTCCTCCCTCGATGAAAATAATGAGGCTGTTTGATGTGAGAGACCACTATGGGCCGTAATGAGAGGAGTAGACTGTTCAGGACACATGAAAGCTCTTCAGTCCATTTGGACCATGAGCAGCCATTACGGCGCAGGACCGAGACACCACGGAGGTCTGCTGACTTTATGAAGGGGTACAGGATTTAATGATGGAGGCAACAGCTAAATCTGTCACCCTTTGAACTTCTCGTGGAAGGAGGGAGAAAATATTCCAGAGGTGTTAAACACAGGGAGACCTACAACATTCAAGGGCATAGTGAATGGGCCATATGAACAGAAACATGGTCACATTAAAAATGGCCGTTTACCGCTCAGATCACACATGAAGAGAATCTGCTACATAAATTAAAGCCCTTGATTGTACCAGCTTTGCGACTGTTTAAGTGATTGTTCAACTTCAATCATACTTCTGTATTCGTTCATAATGATAATTTCTTTGAGGGTTATTCTTTGTTAGAAAAAAACTGAAAAAAAGTAGTGTTTTCATTACCCACAAAGCGATGAGTCCATAAATTATCCTTTTCTTGTCCAGAGGCAGGAAGCAGCACATCTACCTCTCATCATATCAATCTCTTCCTCCTTCACAAGACGCCACTGTCAGTGGTGCCAGAAGAGACACAAACACAGAGAGTGGATGAGTAGGAGGAAGGAGAAGCCGATGGTGATAGAAGGATCAGCATCTCTTCATTTATCTGCAGGACGATAGAGGAAGAGCCCCAGCTGAGATGGGGTTAATATTTCTCCAGCCTAACTTCTGGGGAACATTGGGATTTGTCACCTCAGTAGTAAGCCCAAGTGCCAAGGATCTAGTTAATGGTTAGACACAGCATCCTGCCACTGGGCACCATTTTGGCTCCATAACAAAGGAAGGCCTGCCTCAGCCACAGAGCACTGTGGACGACCGGGGACCCTGTCACTATCTGTCTCCCCTAAGATGGCAGTTCCTGATTAGTTAATAGTTAACAGACATGTGGATGCATCAATCCTGAGGAGTGACAAGGAGTATAAATGCACAAATACACAGACGGTCGGTGGGAGCCCAATGCTGATGCTGTAAACATATCTTGTTAACAGGAAGCGGACCCTATGCCGCCACAGCATTGAGTGACAGGATCACAGATGACTAACAACAACAGAGCTGACAGAGCATTTGTGCTGCTAATTTTTCAAAGATAAATGTAGCATTATTCCCTTTATTTATTCTTTGCAGGAAACTTGATTTAGGAAAATGATTTATGGGCAACCAAATTAAAATGATTCACACCTTTGACAGAAAGTGTGCATTTATGGAGGTATATGGAGGAAAGTATCCATACATAACTTAATACATGTGTTTTATACATTTTTGTAGTGTTTTATATCCTTACCTGGTGTGCTACAGTATAAATCACAATTTTAAGTGCCTCAGTCTCTCCATTTTCAGCTATACCTGGCTATAACATACTTTCCAAAGCTACAAAAGCAATTACAAAAACTACAACCTAAATCACATTGTTAATTCACATGGTGATTGCTTACAACACAAGACAAGAGACTTGGGTGCCTGCAGTGAGAGAAAGTGTTTTGATTTTTAAATGTGTACTGCTGATCTGACTCATACATATGAAAGCCCCCATTTAAAGCGCCAAGAATCACAGGAGGGGGACAAAACACGTCTCTTTAGGTTTCCAACACTCTACAGTTTTGAGATCAGAGAGCTTCAGTCTGATATATGGCTGGGGCTTTTAGGCTTGGAAAACATACTGCACTGTATACGCCCCTGTGTGACCCCAGCATGGCTCCTATACACTCAGACAGGGAGAGACGTCACTCTCTGTGCACTCCCCCCGGTGAAAGTGACAGTCCATCACCAGCTAGAAGAAACTGGGGGGGGGGGGCAGAGCCGGCCATTATGCACTACTGAGGGGGAACAGTGAGGAATAAGGAGGGGAGGGGACTGTGTGATGCTATGCTGCTAACCAGAGGGGGTTAAAGCAGAGAGTACAAGCAGACAGTGGTGGAAGAATATCAGATATTTTGTATGTTAAAATCTCAATCTGCAAAGTAACTATAGCTGTCAAATAAACGTACTGGAGTAAAAAGTACAGTATTTTCCTCTGAAATGTAGTGGAGTACAAGTATGAAGTAGCAGAAAAGGAAAATATTCAACTAAAGTACAAGTACCTCAAAATGGTACATAAGTATAAGAAGGGCTGACTGAAGAATAGGGTACTTTTAATTTGTGCTCAGCAGTGTTACAGGATATTCTTACTGACCTGCATGGAAACCAGTGGTGAAAAGTAACAAAGTGTATTTAAGTACTGTACTTTTACATATAACTCTGAGGTACTTTACTTGAGTATTTCTATTTTATGTTGCTTTATACTTATGTATGTTACCTCTACATTTCAGAGGGAAATGTTCTACTTTTTACTCCACTACATTTATCTGACAGCTATAGTTACTAGTTACATTGCAGACTGTATAATATATTTGTGTAAATATTGCCACAGCTATAAAGCTGCAGAATAAATAATAAATAAAAAAGACTGGAGGCCGGTCCTGCCAGTCATGAGAGGGACTTGACTAAAAACTTCAGTAAATGTGTATATCTACAGCAAAATCTAGTTCACTCAAACTTGTAGAACAGAATAGAACACAACAGAATAAAAAAATAGAAGAGCAGAGAACATAACTTAATAGAATAGAACACAATACAACAGAACAGACTAAAGTAGATTAAAACAGAACAGAAGAGAACACAATAAAATAGAATACTAAAGAATAGAATTGAATAAAACAGAACAGAATACAATAGAACAGAATAGAACACCACAAACCAGAATAGAATAGAACAGAATATAAAAATTGAATGGAAGAGAACAGAACAGAATAGAATAGAACAGAACAGCACAAAAAGAAACAGAAGAGAATAGCTCTCTGTGTTAAAATAAAACAAAAAATACAATTAAACCTAGAGTAATTGATCTTAAACCTTTATAAACCACCACTGTCTGATTCCATCTGTATGATTTAGGTCGCTCATGTTCCTGTCCAGAAAATAATGAGGCTCTGTGGTCTCTGTTATTCTTTACTAATGGCTCCAATTCACAGCTATCAGAATTCAGTGAGCATTAAAACTGTTAAAAAGCGGCAGAGAAAGCAAAGCTGCTAATGCTGAAGTAGCTACGTTTTGCATACATTTCATGGAGCTCCAAAGAACGACGCTTGATTTGGACGGTTAATTTAGATGCAGAATACATACTGTAGTTGGCGTTGAGGCTGGTGTGCACATGCAAATCGCCGCCCTGCTTGACAGGAGGGTGCACTGTATGAGCTGAGCATGTTCAGCCCACTCATTTTTATACTACTAGTCTTTATGTCCCAGCCCAGCCTCCTCTCCCAGTCTCTGATTCCATCTTGGCAATGACAGACATGCACACACACACACACACACTTACTAATACACTTCACGCACACTCTCAATCGGCCTCCCTCACTCACTTCTTTCTCTCATTGAAACACACATGCGCACAGTTTCCTCAGACTTCGACACATTCTCTTTGCTTCCCTATGGGTGAGCCATCATTATCTAGAGAGAGTGCCAGTGTTTGGCCACAGTATGCCTCCTTCCCAGCGTTGAACTGAGCAGCCGAGACATAGGCTGCTGGTAGTGACACAGCTGTCACAGACATGCCTCATTACTGCTGTTGCAAATGTCAAAGCACTAAAGTAATCACTCACAGCTCTACTGGACACATGGTCACACCGTAATTTATTTTATGGGAAGAGGGGTTAACAGTTGTGTGTATATGGTGATGTTATACAGATGAGTGGATTTCACGCTTTTCTTTTACGTGGTGTACTTTGCGAGATGGCTGCATGCTAATGTGACAGCAGGTTTCTAGATATTTGCAACAAGTAATAGCGTGATAGACATTTTTTTACACACAGCACAAACTTCCTTCAGAGTCATTACTGTCAATCCAGGATGCTTCCAGCTATGTTCCTCTCATGGAGTTGAAGATATATATGCACCCGAAGCTTACTTCCCCCACAAACGTCAAAGTATTTGCGTTGGCCATTTCACTGTTAACAGGTTATTCCCAGCTTTGTTCGAACAACAAAGTGATGAGAGCATAGGTGGGATTTCTTTTGACATACATCACGAGGGATTTGACTGATCATTCACTGTTTGAGGAAGCTGTAGTACTCTGCCACCAGCTGATCGGGTTAATGGTTAACATTTCATCCTGTTGTACAAGCTGCTGTCACAGCTATCCAAACTATCCTGGACCACAGTCAGTGTGGTATTGTTATGACTTGTTATATAAGTTGCCTTGTAGTGTTAGTTATTTTAAGTCTCTGCTGTTTGAAAATTATAAAGAAAAATGGTCAGAAGAAATATTAAGCAAACCAAAATATAATTTGGATGAGATTAAGAATGACATGCATTTTATATTCTACTGTCCCTTTTAACCTTTTACTGTAAACGTCTGCCAGATGAATCTACATACAAGATACTCACTCTCAACATAGGAGAGTATTGTATGTTTAATTTGTAAGTTTAAATCTGATATAATGCATTGTTTCTTTTTATTCTCTCTTGCCTCTGAATGTGATGTATAAGTAGTGTCTTGTAAGCCCATGTAGGCTGGGCAGCCTTAGGTGTATGATACTTGAATAATAAATATTCATTCATTCGTTACGGAAGGAGGCGGAGAGAAGGTTATCAGGTCTCTTTTCTTGTAAGAACATGAGCAGGTTGTCTTGATGACAAACATGTAATGGCATTTCTGTTTTCCCTTAAACTCTAAAGGTTCAATTTGTCTTTTATAAACGCATCTTAAAACTGCAATAATTGATTTTTTGGGGAACTTGGAGGTGGCAGAAACAAGCTGTGAACACAACACTGACATTTTATCATCTTATAAACAGTTGCTTATTTACACATCCAGCAGATACAGATCAACATTAGCATTCATTTGTAGTCGTGTTTCTGGAGCATCTGATGAATGTAAGTCCAATATTCACCGTCTTTTCAGTTCGCTTTGCGGCCTCCACCAACTTGTGAGGGAAATATTTGGCTCTTTTGCTGCTAAATGCTCCACTATGTTCACCAGCTAGTTGCCAACTGTCTGCTGTTTGTTGCTGGGCAGGTAGTGTACAGTGGGCTTTTAGAGCTTTTTGTTGAAAACAACTGCCTTCTGCGGCTGAAAACTATGATATGAGAGCAATAAACAGCAGCAATAAACTGAAAGAGAACCAAACCATTAAAGTTGCGGGTCCTAAAACCAAAACAATGAGCTCAAAGATGCTAAAATGCTCCACAGAGCTGAGTGGGACTACTGAAGTCTCTGTGGGTTCTTCAGTACAAGCATCCCCTTAGCACATTACACGTAGTCATTTGTTTTAGCGTTAGTATAAAAATATTGATTATAGCAGTTTTAAATTATTTATGTTATAAACTGCACCCTGTTCCCATTCTAACCTGAAGCAACAAGCATCCAACACACTGGCATTTCAGACCAACAGAAATTAATATATGGTTAGAAAGCTGTTTGTATGGACTGAAAGGAATATTTCCATTGACTGTGCAGATTCCTGGAGGCTTCCACAGTATGCACACAGCTGCAAAACAGTGCTGCTGCATTACTGCAAGGGCTCAAACCTGAAATGTTCCAAGGGCAGCTATAAACTTTCCACTGTGATTGAATTGCTATGAAGTCATTCAGCTAGCTAGGGTATGTTCACCGCTTTGCATTCACTTTAGCTGCAGTATATACTGCAAGTCCTTTGAAGTAGTTACCATAGAGATGTTGTGCCCAGGACAAACGTGGTAGACTGGACTCCTTAACCCTGGAGTTGACTTGTAGTTTATGAAGGAGCAAGGAAAAAGTTCTTTTTCTCATTCTTGTGCTTCGCCTGATCAGTAATACAAATGAAGAATTTGGGAGTCAGAACAATGGAAAGAATTAGGCACTTTAAAATGTTTGCATAACGAGCTCCTTCTCGCCACAATGGTTCTCTTCTTTTTAATCACCTGCACTCTCCAGACCACCTACACCCTTCTTCACGATCAGATACAGGACCGACAAGCTGATGTATGATCCGAGGAATTAATCTGCTAAGCCTGATTGCCATTACCGCCATGCGATTATGCACCTTGATTACTGAGCCCACCCCAAGGACCATGACGTGCCCTGTTGCACATTTTAAAGGTGCGCATAAAATTATGTGGTGATTACCCCACAATAGATCAATCCACGAGCGAATGAGACTGTGTGGCCATATAGACCGTCTCAAGTAGGACTGTGATTATTAATAGGTACTTAAGGTGACCTGATACCTGAAGCTTGAACAACTGAAACTGCTCAGATCCTTCATATAAGCAAATAATTTCATTTTCATACATTCTGAAAGTCATTATTGGATTATTGTTGTAGAGGTAGAATTGTTTGGAGTTCAAGCATGGATAAAAGGGATGCTGGGCTCTTCAGAGACGACTGGGGCTGCACTTGTCCCTCTTAAGATAGACTTCAGGCGTTTAATGGCAGCACAGATGTGGATGGGCTTGATACTGAGGAGGGTGGCATGCTCCAGTTATCAGCCTATATAACATAGATCTACTGGAGGTCAGTATTTGCATGTGTATGATGCAAAAGAAATTAAAAAATAGATTATGCAGAAAATAAAAACAAACTTTTGTGTGCCAATCAGAGGGAAGAGAAAGCGTGTGCTTACAATTAATGAACATGTAAGTACATATCATTCTGCAGTGACACTTATCCTCAGAATTTGGGCCCATCTAATCCTTCACTGTCATTTTAAAGGTTTTTTTTATTTAATCCTGAGCCAAAATACTCGTTTGGTACAGCAGATAAATAGTCCCATTGACTTATCCAGAAGCAATCCTACTTCAAGCGATTAATTGGATGAGACAATGAAGAAGTGAAATCAAATCTGTTCATGGTTTTCTCCCTGGTTACATATGGACTATGTTAGTCACACAGAGATATTACCTTGGATAAACCCCCCAATACAACAGTCCAAATGTTAACATATTTGCATTAGTAATATCCTGGCAAGGATTTAATGGACTTGGTGTGCTACCATTCACAGCAGAGGTCCACGTTCTGAGAAAGCATGGTTCTCAGTGGCGGTCATGGGCCCTCCCCGCACAATTACTTAATGGCTTCAGCAATTACACACATCTACAGGAGTAAAAAAGATAAATGTCAGTCAGCGGAAAAGAACTGATTTATGTCTTTTGTCTGTATCAAAGCATGAGTTAGGAAGGTTTATGACACTGTAAACGTATTCGATTAAGACAACACAGCTGAAACCCTACGCACATGCTGTAGATATATCAAGGGCCATTTAAAGTATGCAAATGTGAATTTGAGCTTCCAAACGCACAAATGCAGAAATTCCATCACTGGCCAGAGTTCAATAACTCTTCAGTCTTCAAGTGTCTGGATAATGGTCACTGTGACTGCACATCACTGCAATTCAAAACCTCAACTATCCATCACTGGACAATGTTTGCCACTAAAACAACATGGATAAGGGAGTGCGTGTTGATGCTGGTTGGGCCCTGTGCTATTGTAAGTGATGATGAGTGATGGACAGGAGAGGATGGGTACATACTATTCACAGTGCTCCATGTGGCAGCTTGCATTTTCACACTGGTACAGTATGTTTGTCAGCTACAGACAACGCAGGCACTTACGCACTGTCGTGGGCAAGCAAAGTAGTGTTCTGCCAGCCGACTGCGTCACGGGCACATGCATGGGCTACGTACCACCGCGGAGTCCCTGATAATACATGCCTGCATGGTCTGCAATGACAGATTGTAAGATCTTGGCATCCTAGAAAGATGCAAAGAGAACAAAGCATCTTGTAATTCCATTTTAAGTATGGATGCAACAGTCTTCTCTCCAAAATCTATATATGTACACTTTGCACTACAAAACGAGTCACATTTGCTTACCTTAAACATTACTTGTACTGGGCTCAAAGTGATGGGAGTTTTACCACTTCACATAAAAATGCAGTGTCATTTGGGTCTGTTCTTTATAGTGACATACAAATGTTATCGAAAAAATACCCTCCCTATCACAAAACGAAGTGACGGCTTGCACCACGTTTTTTTCTTTCTCTCTTTTTTGTATTCTAGTAGAGAGGTTTCAAGGCACAGAGACCATTAACTGCATTTACAAAAATGCACAGGCAGTTTTGACAAGAGGAGACTTCAGTACCACCATTCTTTGAGAGAGAAAAATACATGATAATAGACCATAATCGTGTTCAGCAATTGAGTGGAAATTAATATCCTTTTATTGCAAAAATGGATGAGTGAATGAACAAAGGAATGAATGAACTGAGAGCATCAGATCATGTCACTGACATGGCAAGAAAATGTCCTGTTTAACAGGTTTCCTGTAGAGATTACCATGGTGCCCATGGTGTTCATCTCTACATTTACAACATGAGAAAAGTGATCTTTGAAGTCAGGGGGATTCAGAATGACAGCACTGAGTAATAGGGTATTCACTTTTTGTGTTTGAGTCAAAAGCCTTGGGAGTCACAGGGAACAACTGTGACGTCTTATGTTAGGGCTACAGTGTGGTGCCACAGGGGGGCTGTAATGTATATTTTGGGAAGAGATACACTCATCTGAGTGCACTGATGGGGGGTCTGGTCATTGTATGAAACAGATTGGGCAAAGTGAAAAAGGAAAAGTAGTCACTGTAATCATTCTAAACCATGCACAAGAAACTTGCTGCTTCCAGAAAATGTTTATTTTGTTCATAAACCTTTCATAAAAATAACAACATCAATATTAATTTAAAGTATTGTAGAAACTGTATATGTACAAAATCTTTACTTGAACAGTTAATATAACTTAAGGCGAGTTAAATTACTTTTTTGCAGTACCCTGTTGGTGACAATTTCACCAAACTCTCAACATTGAGTCAAAACCCTTTCATCACCAAGGTAAAGTCTACAGAAACTCGCAGCAATGTGTGCTACCTGATTACTCAAAAGCAATGTTTATATGATTTGCTAGTCATGTCTAGCTTGATTAAACATACTTCTGTACATACTGTAAAATCATTTTTGTTGAAAAGCCGTACCACAACTAGTTAACATACTGGTCCTTTTTAAACCTAGATCATCAGTTCAATTAAATAACTCTTATCATACCAACAATGGGATGAAGTGCGAAAATGTTTCTGATATCAAATTGTAACATTTAAAATATTGTGTTACTAAACAATAGCCCTCGAAAACCAAGACATTATTAATGATTTAGAATACATTTCACCTTGATAAATGACGTTCAAATGTGATAAATGTAAAATATACAGTTAGCTATAAAAATACAAAGAAGTACAGTAATACAAATATATTTATTTCCCATTTATGATATACCTTTCACAATTGTAATAATCCAAACAATTGTAACACAACACAAAGACCAATGACAAAAAACACTAACAGCCAAATGATAAGAAGTTAAACAAACACTAAATTTGATCAAAGATGGACAGCCTTATGGTCAAAGCCATAAATATGTTAGCCTACATTCGTGTCAATAACCCTCACTATGGAGTGAAGGAGTACCTTGACAGTGGTTGATATTCCAGTTAAAGGAAAAAGAAAACACTGACATAAACATGCATTTTAAGAAACATATAGTCCAAACCATTGCTCTAAGAATGCTAAAAGCAGAAAATAAGAATCTTAAATGGAGATAATAATCTGTAAGTGCAATCCATCCAGGCTCAGAGGCGATGGAGGTTGGAGCTGTCCAGATGAAGAGGTGCTGAATAGCAGTCATGCAATGCCGCAGCAGAGAGGTTTGGCTCTACTGACAGTAACAGCAACAAGTCACTGGTTACCGACTTTTACAACTTATGCATCTTTGCATAAAGTCAGCAGCATCAGCAGCAGGCAATAAGGCCGAAGCAGACCTCTTTCTCCCTTTCTGCTCCTCAAAAACTGCAATATTCGCAAAACCTCTTGCGTCAGGCATTGGCTTATACCAGTCAACCCAACTCAGACATCAACTTGTAGTCAGCTGGCTTATCTTCCAAGACGGAAAGATCCTAATATTGTATGTGTGGACGCATGGCCGTGTCTTCAAATTCCCTCGGGAAGAGCGAATGGCCATGCGCTGGTGGTCACCTGTGGCTTTATTTCCATTTTTTCCTTCTGTTTCAGGTGTACGCGTCCGTGCCGTTTCCTCTCGTCGCTCCGGGCGAACCGTTTGCCGCAGACATCGCAGGAAAACGGCTTCTCTCCGGTGTGAGTCCTGGTGTGGGTGGTAAGGTGATCGCTACGGCTGAAACTGCGCAAACAGATGCGGCACTGGAAAGGTTTGTGGCCCGTGTGGATGCGGATGTGTCGGTTGAGCTCATCCGAGCGAGAGAAGCGCCGGTCGCAGCTCTCCATGGGGCAGGCGAAGGGTTTCTCTTTGGCTGGGCCGTGAGAGGCGGCGGGGCTCTTTCTGGCCCTGGGGGGCTTCGTCGCACGGGTGGTGTAACTTTGGGCAAAAGAATCTGGCAACAAGGAAGAGTACAGGATGGAGTCTATGGTGCTCGGTAACGCTGGTGATGTGTATAAGGAATCACACTGATTAGACGGCTGTGGAGGTTCGGGGAATGGTTTCAGGTTAGAGGAGAGGCCCATCGGAGGTGGTGGGAGGTAATTATTGTACAGGGGGCTGGAGTAGCTCTGAGAACAGGTGTCAGAGAAACACGGTTCCTGTTTGATGCCTCCCTCCACTTTAAACTCCATCTCTGGGTTGGGACAAATTGGGGGAAACGTGTCTAAAAGTTCCTTAACATCCATTTGCTGGTCAGGTGGGAAATCGCTTGACATCGGGAAGGTTTCTGTCTGGAAACTGGTCTCCAAACAGTCAGACTTGTTAAATGTTCCCCACTCGTAGCAGCTGCTTTCAAACTCATTCTTGACCACGACAGGGAAAGAAGCAGCCTCTGACTTTGGTTCATCCTTCTTCTGGTTTGGAGCTCGGGAGGAGCCGAAGCTCAGCTGGGAAGTGGACGGGTCTTGGGCCTGGCTGCCGGCCTGATCGTCAGCATACCTCGGGCAGGTCTGGTCTGGAGAGTATACAGGGGGAGAAGGTCCGGAGCAGGTGTAGGATTGCCTCTTGACGCCGGGGTCTCCAAAATTGCCATTGCTGCTGTCCATCGGCGCAGGCGATTGATAAGTTCCCCGACTGCTGCCGCTTTGTTGCACTTCTGAAAGTGGCAGTGTAGATATACCCACGATCTCAGTGATCATATTGAGAAGTGTTTCGGTGCTGCACGGCGCTCCCTGAGATGCCTCAACATAGAAACTGCCAGAGTAGGCGAGCGAAGAGGGGGTGTAGGTGTCTTTTGGGCACTCGCAGGGGTTAAAAGCAAATTCCGAGTTGGAAGCTTCGGTTTTGAGGGTTGCAGGGGTTCCTTCTGTTAAATCAGAATGAGAGAAAACTTTGTCAGCGCGAGTGTTTTATATTTGAGAATCAGTGCAAAATTAAACGAGGAGGAAAATCAGCGTTACATAAACATTCATGCGTATTTTGGAACAGGAATGCCTTGATAAGACGAGTTGATATACACGACTGCACGAAAAGAGTGATCCATTCCCCGTGGTGTTCATATTTAACACATTTAAATTCTCATGCATGCACATATTAATCGACTGTGCAAAGATGCGAACTCACCGTGGCCAAACTGGGCAGGTACCCCCCGCTCTGCATCGACATACACCTCCTGGTTATCTTTCCGCACGCTGTTTTCCATTCCCAGGGAAGAACTGTTGCAATTCTCAAACTGAGGGTAAAAAGAATCTTTCGCATTCAAATCCATATTGTTCAACATAATGATGCACTTAGAAGTCCGTCTCTCCAAGGGAAAAAGGTAAAAGGGGAAAATGCAAAACAGATTATGCAGATGACTGTTTTCTTTCAACCCCCCTTTTGATGGTTTTCAACAAATGATCCAAAGAGGTCTGTGTCAAAAGGTGTAAAAAGCAATTAAAGGTATTCCTTTTCGTCTCTGCTCCTCGGTGGGTATTTGCTTGCTGTGGATTTCACATCAGCGACTTCCCCTCTCTCTCCTTATATACACTTTGGCAGCTCCCTCGGCCCTCCTCCCCATTCATCAGCTCCAGTGAGAGGATTCCCCGCTGCGTGTAAACTTCATGCCCATATATGGACAGAGGATGTGACGGAGTCCCCCCCACCCCCCTTCTTCTAATCCTCCCTCCTCCCATAGTGGAGCGATGGAGTCTGACGTTGCAACAAGTGGCGACCAGTGTTGGGTGGTAAAACGTTGTAATGATGGTATTTCTTTTCACAGAAACGATGTATCATTTCATTTAAAAGAATATTAAAGGAAAGCCAGCCTTTAAAAGATGAAGTCGTTTCTCTTGGTATCACCCTCCAGCAACACACTGGAGGTGAAATATCTCAAACGGCGTAGGTACGTTCACCATCCGCCGATTAGTTTTGACCGTCCTCTCATGGCACGAGAGATGAGACGCGGTAGAAAAGTGGACACCGGCGCAGTTTAACTGACTTGATCACTCACAGGAGGGATATTCCAGTTTTTGGTGGTAAGAGGGCATGCAGCCGCCAATTCAAGGGGTGTAATGGGAAGGTAACGTGACGAGTAATGTGACAGATATACTCTCAGGGAGTAGGCCTACTACAATGTTGAATAAAGTAAGCATAGGGCAATCAGAAATTAAATATTTTATGTTTATGCTGTAAGGTGGAAACTAAAAGACCATCTTATCATATTCTACAATACACATATATAGGCTATAATTGATATAATATCCCATGAATGGCATAGACTTACTCAGGATACAGATCATAGGTCAAAGACACCTTTTGTGGAAACCATTTCACAAAACAGCAAAATATTTGCTCCAAGTTTGTTCCACAAGATGTTTAACAACTTAGCAGCTATGAAAATGTATAATTTTATATAATTTATTATAAGCTATTAAAGCGCTATAGTCATTCTATAACATGTTTTAAAGAGATATTAGAGGCCTATAGTTGTTGCAGGCGAGGGAATAATAATGGAACAGAGCTAAAATATCATAAAAAACATTACAGTATAGAGATCAACAGGCATGGCTGTTAAGATGCTATACATATAAATATATGTGCAAGGTCAGTATGAAATCATTGACACTAAAAGTCGTAGGAGTATCAATATCAGGCAATAATCGGGTTTTTTTCTTGTTCCTTTAAGGCCTGTGTTCATTGAAGAAATGCTAGTGTACAATGAGTTCAACATCAACAAACTAAAGCAACACACGGCACATAACTAAAGAACTGTAATAGCAGCACACATTTCAGAGAGGTTTATATTTTGCCTGACAGGTAGGACTACCTGCTCTTTGTAGTCCTGACAGCCAACACTGTTGTTCTGTGCGATTCAAGGACATGTAATAGCTAACTGAAGCTAATGTAAATGTGACAACATGTAATGAAGTGGGACAGACGTTTTTGAGTTTAAAGCAACACACTAAAGGACAACTAATTAAACGATTTAAGCCAAAACTCCGGGGGCCTGAACAGATAATAAACTATTCTCTCCAGATAATCTGCCAGATTATCTTTGAATATAAGTAAACACTAGTTTGCTACTTTATTTATTTTAAAGACAAATACAAGGACAACCTGCATTTCTATACCAGACTGTGTGGCCTAGATGTTTTCCAGCAGTTCAACTGAACAAGTCTTCCCTGCAGTCCACTGCTTAGATTTACTTTCACAAATTCACTGCCTCTCGTGTGGTCCCTGGAAATTGCAGTCGCTTACACCATCAGGGCGAATAACTGCAAAGCCCAGTCTAAACGAACCCTTGGCCTTTAAAAGCACTGAAGGGAGTCGATAACACCCCTGAGGTGTTCAGTGGTTGAACCCAACTGTTCACATGACATTTCAACCCCCAAAGCTTTTTTTTTTCAGTTTCGCATCTGTTGCTGGGTGCCCTCCGTGGTCACACTTCCTATTACAAAAAGTCGATACTCTTTTATAGGACATTGCAGTCTGCAGCAGACCTCTGGCACCGGTTGGAGGTTCAGGACCATGGATAGCGACGGTGCGGCATTCAGGCGTGTAATCACTCATGAACCAGCAGCACACAAACACTTTTCACTTTACACTCAATGGTTGCTGTGGTTCTGTATTCATGTGAATGGCATTCTTTTGCATAAAATCAATCCAATCACACCCCATAGGACTATGGGAAATTTTAAGTATCTACTAACACCATGATTTTTCATTAATCCTGTAGTGCATTTCTTTCTAAAAAGTGGTCAACAGAATCATAATGATCCTGTTGATACAATGAGCAGTGACACTCTGGTTCAAGCAGTATATTATTATACTATATTAGCAATATGCAAAGGCACTATACAATCATCACATTTATAGGATGATTTGAGTCTTTTGGCTATACAATGATGTTTTATCCCCTTAAAGATAAAGATGTAATCCACAGACAGCTCCTTAAAATGTAAATTTTAGTGGTGATGTACACTAACCATATCCTGTTTAACAGTGGTGGTAACTAGTTACGCAAGTACTAATTATGAGGTACATGTCCTTGAGTATTTCCATTTTCTTGCTACTTATATATACTTCTATTCCATATTTCAGAGGGAAATATTGTACTTTTATTCCACTATATTTATTTGACAGTTTTAGTTAATAGTTACTTTTTACATTGAGATTTTACACACTGAATATGTGATCAGCTCGTAAAATATGCAGCATTTTTATAGATTACAAAACCTACATGAAGCTGTTAAAATTAGCTCCACCTTGACCAACTACAACATTAAAGTGCTGCTTGGATAAACATATATGAAATATCACAATATAATGATATAATATAACACTGACAGGATCCATTTTGCACAATGAATATTTTTACTTTTGATGCTTTAAGTACATGTTGTTGCTAATACTTGAAAATGTTTGACTGCAGGACTTTAACTTGTAATGGAGCGTTTTTTATAGTGTGGCATTGCTACTTTTATTTAAGCAAATTATCTGAATACTTCATCTACCACTGGTGGGTCCCAGCCTGATTGTTGGTACCCTCACAAGGGGTCACAAGATTGTCGAGGTAAGACATTTTCAAAATATTCAGTATAAGAAAAATGCAAGAGAAAAGAATATAAGAATTTTTAACATAATTTTGTGCAGCAAAATTTTGCTTCTGAAAATGTCTTACTCCAACAATCTTGTGACCCCTTGTGAGGGTACCAACACCCTTGTGAGGGTACCAACACCCTTGTGAGGGTACCAACACCCTTGTGAGGCCTTTATTGACAGCAACGTGTGTGACAAGGTGTCACAAGTTCCCATGGCTGTACACAAGCAAGAATGTTTGAAACCACAGCTGTACAAGATAGGTGGACCAAAGCTATAGCAGAAAATCATACCTTCACACCACTACAGACAGCATTTTAACGCTAACCACAGGATTTTTTTTAACTGTAATGAAAGGGCTCCTGTGAGCTCAGAGCTCAGGCCTTTTGAATAGTATCCAAGCGTGCTTGTTATGAACAAGATTAACTGAAGATAAGAAAGCTTGTGGGCAATATGGAATTAAATATATTGTGTCTACTGCAGCACAAATGCAGGGAGACTATTAGACATAATACACAGCCTGCTTATACTAGACTACTCAAATTTTATGTTATCTCCTTCAATACTGAGCGATGGAAAATGTATCAAAGGATCTCTGAGTCGCAGCCCTGTCATCTTTTTAAGGTAGTATATGATAATAGTGTATAAGCTCTTTCGTTGCAGCAGTGACATTCTCCTGAACAAATCGTTTTCACCTAAGATGTGCACTCTAATTCTAGGCACAGAGATGTTTAGCTTTGAGGAACTGCCTCCAAGTAATCCAGAGTCTATTAAAACCAATCTGATCACACAGAGTTCAGATCACGGGATGCTGTTATGATAACTGCAGTGTGGCTAACCTCTCTCCTCCATAAAATGCCACAGCACAGGGACTAAGTAATGGATTTATGTAATGTTAGCACTTACTGACATTATAGCGCAGGGGTAACTTCATAGCTGTGGAAGTTAAATGAAAGCCTTTGTTTCATTCCCTTGCATCTTAGCACTGTGAGACAAAATGCTCCTGTTTCTTAGGGAGCGGCGTGGAAGGTTGAGAAAGAATATAAAGCAACACAAAGTTGCTTCCATGTTTAACACGGATATTGACGGATATCTTGGCACTTCTACTGAATGGATAATTTCAGTAAAGCACAAGTTGAACATGCTTTAATGTATAGCCTCAACTTGTAGTATGTCTTTCTAATTTAGCCAAGGTATCAATTTGTCTGTCTACATAAGGTAACAAATTATCTATCTATCTATCTATCTATCTATCTATCTATCTATCTATCTATCTATCTATCTATGTCTGTCTGTCTGTCTGTCTATTATATGACTTAATTACTTAGTTATTTTATTAACCAAGTGCTACCAGAATCAACAAGACCAAGAGTCTATAACCATGCTAGTGGCGCTGTGAGACTGTGCTTTAAGCTACATGCTAACATGCTCACAATGACAATGCTAACATGCTGATGTTGAGCAGGTATAATGTTTATACCATGTTCACCATCTTAGTTTAGCATGTTAGCATGCAAACATTTGCTAATTAGCCATTAACACAGTTACAGCTGAGGCTGGTGGGAATGCCATTAGTTTGGCTGGTATTTGGTCATAAGCCTAAGTATTCGACATATTGAAATTTTGACCTGATGGTGCTAGAGGAAAAGTCAGGGGAAAGTCATTAGGATCCATCGTCTGGGGACCATGAATGTCTGTACAAAACTTCATAGCAATGCATCCAACAGTTGTCAAGATATTTCAGTAAAACACAAAAATGTCATCTGCTGGTGGTGATAGAGGAAAAGTCAGAGGATCACCAAGTCAGTATGCTTTATCCTCTGGGCACTATGAATGTCTGCACAAAATTTCGTGGTACCAAAATGATGGAGCAGCTGACCAACACTGCCATCTCTAGAGCCGTTAGCATGGCTAAAAATGCTCCTGTAGAGCAAAAACACAACTCATTTTAAATAGAATAAATCCTGTATTTTGCAATGTACAGTAGTTTAGTCTCTACATGCTTAAAAATATAATGTCCTTACAACTACAGACCTACTCTGACTTAAATTTAAACTGTCAAATATAACAATTTTCAGTTTCTGTTGATTAAATTGTTGACTACATTACTCCAGCTTTATTGATTGTGTGTATGATGCCTAATATTACTTTCATAACTGAAGTGAAAGCTTTGTGCCCCAGGGAAAGGTAAATACTTTTCTTCATACTGTATATGTAACCCCCTGGCCGCGTTATTTTCAGGTTCTCTCCTGGACAGGGTGTGGGAGTTTTGCTTGCAGGTGGGTGCCTGATAGAGTTGAAGAGGCAGTGAGGAGTGACTGCCCTCTGAGATCGCTGCCTGGAAAATGAAGAATTGGGTGGACAGTAATGTCTGTTCTATATTTTCTTATTTTGACTTTTGATGTTATTCTTCAGTGTTCTTTAGTGTTTAGTGTAGAAAAAGAGCCGCTATGCCCGCAACACTAAGCTAATATAACCCTGTAATGCAGACAAACTCGGATGCCTCTTGCTGTATTGAGCATTTCTGAACCATATTCACAAACACAAACACAAACAATTAAAAACATGAACAATATACTACATGCTGCTTCAGACAAAGCTGATACACATCTAAGAAATCTAAAAGCTGTGGCATGTTGTTCTGATTTTTTACTGTGCAGCAGTCAAGCTATTGACAAAAACTAAAAGCATAATGGATCGTATTACATCTAATTTGGGTTCTGTCCATGTTAGTTTTGGAATTTATATTTATGCTCCCCATGAGCTTGAGACTATGGCCTCAAGTCCCAGCCAGAATCACTGTCATAATTTGTAATTCTTATCATTTGATATCATTATTGCTTTTGTTCGAAATAACACATTGTAATTCTGGTGTAAGCCGAATGAGATAAGTGGAGGACTTTCACTCGTTACTGAAAATCAGTAGCCAGTTTCTGTTCATCTATGGATTTACTGCTCGACTGAATTACTACACTTATAATTTTTATTTCAAAATGAAAAATGTCTCACTTGATGTACAATAGCTCCTCAAAGTCTCAATGCCTTGGCATTCTGTCAACCAACTATGCAACCCACACTGTTTGAGAGTAAATAATAGAAGAACCTGATCCATACCAGGAAATCCACTGAGATGCAGAGGCTGCCATTGCTGTTTGAAATAAAAAAGCACTTAAAACCTACCATGATCTGGAGAGGTTATACAGGAAATACGGTACAGGATCTACAAGACAAATGCAAAACACCTGAGATTAAAAAAAAAGGCTACAGCTTTGCCTCCATCCATATAGTAATGATGTGCATATATATCATACAGTACTTGTATTTACATTCAGCCTCAAGTGCTGTGTTGTACTTTTGACTAATGCCTTTTTATGTTTGAGGATGCAAAGCAGATTTTTTGGAGCAATCCTACGAAAGCCAGGGTTGCACAAGAGCTGGAGAAATCTATCTGCCTCCCCCAAATCACATTCTGACATGTCTCACAGCCAAATCTCCCCCCAAGGCGCTAGATGAGGGAACATCTTCAATCTAAACCTGGATACAATAGGGCCTGTAAGTCACCGCAAAAATGGATTGGGAGTGCTAAAACCACAGAAACCTCTGCCGGAAACACGACTTTCTATAAATATAAGATACTCGCCTCAGCTGCCAAGTTCGTTATTTTCTCTCCCTCTCTCCCTCTCTCTCTCTCTGTCATGTTGGGCTCTGCATAGTTATATATACTACATCATCATTCAAACACTGGGCAATTGAAAGAAAAATAGCACAAATAAGAAAAATAAAAGCAGCGGAAGCGTGGTTCTTCTTTTGAAGGAACATCTCTCTCCTGCTCTTCCTCTGAGAGTGGGAGTGGGTTAGGGAAGCCCGGTACCAGGCCCCGATGCTGCTGCTGCTGTTGGTGTGGCAGGTTTCCCGTGCGATCCAAAAATACTTTCGCGCTCGCCCACTTTGGTCCCCAGCCGCCTGTACTCTTTGGTTCTACAACAGGGATGGGTGAGAATCATATTCAGCTCTCCAATCGTGATTGCGGAATGCCCCAGTGTTTCTTTAACCATGCCCCCAGACTCCTCCACACACATTGCACTCGCATGGCTCCCACCTTGCCCTCTCCTCTGCTGGATCCTTGCTCGCAGCACTCTGACAGTCCAATTCTTGGGCCTGATCCAACTACTGTACCTGCTGTTACCTAACTGCTTGGACATTTTCAAGAGAAATCCATGAAATAGAACAGTGAATTTTCATATTTTCTTTTAATTACAACATTTGACACTAAATGCAATTTTTTGCTTTACCAGATGCAACAACAATCCCCTTAGACTGAAGCTCACTAACATCTACTACACAAAATCATTATCATGCAACATGGGACTAATTGCATGTACTTTTGACCAACAGAAGTTAATATGTCTATATATTCTAGTCTCTGACTCATCTGCACCCACACTGATTTCTATTTGTTGCTCTTTCCCCCAATCCATTGACAGCACAAGGTGTATGAAAAGATATGAACGTTAATAATTAGAAAGAATTGTTTCCATCACTGCTTTATCGATGCACATACAGTCATTACGGGAGCATGCAAAGCAAACAGATTTAAACAAATAGCTAACAGCAGACATGTGAGGAAACAGATGAAGAATGTTAAGAGCTTGCAGCTAACAAAAGTAACTATGGAAACGGCCAGCTCTACATTGCACTAGCTTCCACAGCTCTCTCCAGAAATAAAAACTGTTGGGCTAAGAGCGAATCAGGTAAAGACAAAAGATCCCGGGTGAACCTATTTATAGTGGGCCTTACATAACATACATAGACCTATGTTGGCTGAGGCAAGTTTGGTGCTCAACAGCAAGCTTCTGGGGGGCAACGGCAGGGTACAGAGAGCTGGAGATGCTGGATCCTGCAGGGTATTTTATAGAAAGACATTAAGTATAAACAGCAATTAGGTCAGTGTGGATAATAATGTTGATGGCGACTGAATTAAATAGAGGTAGGAAGGCTTGCTGTTTTGATGTCAGGGAGAACAAACACTGTTAGACTGTCCTGGGAGGGCAGTGAAGCCGGAGTTCCACGAACAACATTAACATGCAGTCAGTTAATGACAACTGACACATTAAATGGTTCATCACCATCAGGCCTGAGGAATACACAAAGACAGAAAACATGCGTACGTCACAAGAAGCAGGAGTTCATAGCTAGTTTACCCAAAAGCCTTGTTTATTTGTATGGGAGGCAAAAAAAAGTTGTGTCAGAGGAGTATACACACACACACACACACACACACACAAATTATCATGTGGCCTCAGGACAAAACATCTGACATCTCCAGTGAGATGATATGAACATACAAGCCCACATACGCACAGAAAACCTGTGTGAGAGCCACTGTAATGCAGGAGCAGTGATCACCTAGAAATACAGCCTGCCACCATATCTTAAATCCAAATTGAGCCATTAGCATAATTATCCACTTATACTGCTTTAATTCTAAGTAGCTCTCCATTGTAAGTAAAATGATAGCTAAGCTGTATTCAAAAAGCCTCTTTTCCACTCACAAATGCCTTATTAATTAGCTCCCTCTAGCATAAGTTCCCAGTAATTACATTCAATACAGCAGCCAGCGCTACAAGGGGGGTATTTCCAGCAACTATGAGACAACTTTATAATTACTCTGCAGATGTATAATGATTTCCATCATAAAAATATTCTATTTCAACACTGAGCAAGGGCCATTTGGACACCACATTCACTCCATGTTCACTGCACTCCCTAGCCAATTCATTGGCAGTAGGCAATCACAAAATATTCACTATATAGAAGCTCTGATAAGGTTGGGATGATATGCAAATGAATACTCCCTGACTCATCTGTTTATTATGCAGTCACATTAGTTAGCTCTGATGCTGTTTGGCTATTATCCCATCTCACTGTGAAAAAAGGGTCTTGGGTGAGGGGGATGGATTGCGCAGTGAGTGCTTTAGTCACACAGATTGTCCGCACTCTTCAAAGAAATAAATGCATTTTCGACTGTAGTCGTATTGAGGGGATGTGGAATCCATTTCCTCTGAGAGAAACAGCGAAAGGCAGAAGACATGGCTCATCGGTATCCAAATCCCTTGATACCGTGCTTTGCGTTAACAGGTCAAAGGGTCAAATGATGAGCTTGTGTCTCCCACGACTGAGCCCGAAGGCAATCATTGCACATTGATACATCATATGCTTGTTTTTGAGATCTAAACTCACAACAATTCAGTCAGCTGAACGTTTTAAAATGTTGAAAAAATGCTAAAAGATGAATTTGAAACCCTTTTCAAGATGCACACAGGTATTAACTTACAATGTTCATTCGTGTTGCTGTTTATTTTGTATCTACCGTTTTCATGAGTAGAGAAACTGAGGAACATGCTGTAGCTTCTAATAAATGTGTTTCCAATCTGTGCCTTCACAGCCTATCTGCTGCTCTGCTAACTGATAGAGGCACTATTTTTAGCCATGCAACCTTAATGCACCATGCTAAGCCTTCAACTATACAACTGCACATCTAGCCCATTCAAAGAATTCACAAAAGTCTAGAGGTTGGAACCCAGTGGTCATGCACACAGACTGAGAGCCCGTATCAGTGCTCTCATGTTTTATATTTGGTGTCAAAGCATTAATAAGAACATTGCCACTGTATGCCCCGATGTGTGAATGTATACCAGCATATGTCAAGGAGTGAAAAGAGTTTGCCATCTATGCACTCTGCATGCCTTTTGATTTTAGCTAATTAAGCACCTAGCCCTCACAGCAACTGCGCTCCATGGAAACCAAGCAAAAAAGCAGATTGACGTCAGCTAGAGGCCTTCAAATATGCCTGACAAAAGAAAGAGGACACAGCTGCTGTACTTAAGGTCACAGTGTGTTTCAAGCTACTGTCTGCTTTGACTGACATCTGTACTGAAGAGTTATTAACTGCAAGCTGAAGAAAAATACCTTGTAATTTCAATACTTAACATTATATGCAAAAGAAGGACAGTTATAACTTGAACTGGAACAAGGTAAGAATTTTGGCTGCTTAGTAATAAGCAGCCAAATTGCAACAAATGCTTAGTAATTGCAACAAATCAATCAAATTCCTACTGTTAAAGATACACACTGAGTATGAGGTTAAAAAACCCTGGCTCTCCACTGTGCTGTCTAACGTTCATTAAATATATTGAGTATTGGAAAGAAAAAGGAGTCATGGTGGGATTTCTTCTACTGGCAATAAGAGCAACTTGACTATTTCAAGATTATACTATTATAAGATTATACTCACTATCCAAGATATAAAATGTGAGCACGTTCAAAACTATGGATCAAACTGCTGTGCATTTACTGTACATACTGTATGTATGTACTGTTACATGGAGAAACCAACCGTTGCATTAATACATTTAATTATGTTTACACATATTTTTGTTCACTGCCTTCTTTCTTGTGCGAGTCAGTTGTAATATTAAGATTATGTCAAATGCAGTTCTAGTCACAGTTGTTTTACATTATGTTAATTAAGAACAAAAATTAATCAATTGTGTTTGCAAAGAAAGACTACGGAGTTGTCTGTTTTATTTGTGAAATACTCCGCTGATTCTTTCATCCACAGCAACTCACGAGTAGTAACAGAATAATCACCAATTACAAGCGCCCAGTGTGAAGGAGTGTCAGGGTCTGAGCCATAAAAACCTAATTATAAAGTATGGACAGAGGTAGGAGGTCATCTTTTGTCTATTGCATTTCAAGTAGAGATTGTACATATAGGCTTAGATTCAATAATTAATTTGCTTATATCAATGGAGGTAACACACTAACATTAGCAAAAAAAGTACAGTATGACAAAAAAATTATTTAAATCATTTATTGTTTTTAACAAAACAACGTCACAGTCGATGTTGTATTCCCTGCCAGTCAAACCACGGGTTGTGTATACAAAATAAGGCTGCTTTTAGAAGCAGTATTTTTAGAAATGTTGTAGAAGAATGTGTAGAACTTTTTCTGTTTTAAAAGACTGTGATCAAACAATTAAACATCAAAATGATCTATCATTGAGACAGATAAGTGAGGACATATTAAAAAGAGAAATGGCACAATACAGAATAATGGCCCTCATTTGTCCAGTGAATGCACAACTTTCTCATTAATGCACTTATTTTCCCAGATAGAATCAGACACATCTGATAAGAGTTGTTCATTAACACGATCGCACATAGAGTGTGTAAGCATGAACCCTCCCTCAGAGAGGCGCACCAGCAGTTTCCTGCATATTATGACAAATACTGTAATCACCTGTCTTGATTTTCCATATTAAAACACTTCAGTTGGAAGCAATAAAGTTGCGTGTGTCTGTAGCTGTGAGGGATATGAGAAGTATATAACTGAAGAACTAGACATTGCTTGGCTCCACATACAGCAAAGACAGGGTAGCTTACACTTCGAAATTGCCCTTCAGAGGGCAACTGTGTGAAACCTGTTATTTTAATTAAAGGTTAAATGTGGAAATGTGATCATAACTGCCTATTTTTCAGCTGAATCAATGGCTAGGGTTTCATCAACCAGACAAGACATAATACTATATCTTAACACCTGATCATGTTGTTGTTTCAATCAAAGCCAGATAAATGAAGGCCAATACTTTAGAAAATATGAGGTGAAATCTACAGTATCAGTACTGTTCAGCCATCATTAATAGTGTCAGGGCTGACCAACCAGTGAAAGGGTGGCTTCCTTGGCCCCTGCCAGTACTGTCATTGTACTGTTCCCAGATATACCCTGTTTCAACATACTGTCTATAAACATTATTGATAATGTTAGTCCTGAGTTCCTCATAAAGAGCAGCTGCCTTCTCTTGGTATGGCCCTTCTGTGTTGCTATAGTGGTGCAGGGCTCTGACTGCCAAGTAGTTGATGTTAATCCATATCGGTCCCCTCCAGTAGGGGGCATCGTGTTCTGTGTTTCGCTTCATATACAGCGGATCAGCCTTAGAGAGTGAACGCAGGCCGTAGGGTGTCCACAGCTTATTGGAGTCTCTCATGTCACGGAAGATATGTTCTAGCTTGGGTGAGTCCGGTGTAAGAATGTGCAGTAAGAAAGGGAACAAGCTAACATAACCCAAAGCATTAACATACTGCAGCTTGGGGGCCCGGCGGACTGAGCGCACAAGGCGTGCCACAGGGAACTGATGACGAGGTTGTCCGGGAGGCACGTACACTTTCTCCTGCTGCAAGGACACAGCTGGGGTGTGGTTGCCAAAGTCGCTGAAAGAACGAAGTTGTTCTGACCAGTGGAGCTCATTCAGTAGGTTGTTGTCTGTGAGAACTTGGTGGGAGAGTTCGTAGTCCTGATGGGGCTCGCCTAGAAGCCGGGCTATACTTGCCATGATTCCTGAGGCCAAGGCCATCCAGCAGTGTAAATCCACATGACGCTCATCTGCTGATGGGTGTGAGGCCCGAGGGTAGTCATCCAGCCCAGAAGTCAAGGTCTTGGGATTGAGGAAAAGATTAGTGTCCTTGTCACGTCCACGCCAGCGGTAAGAGTTTGCTAGGGGCCCTGTCTGTGTGGTGTTGTACCATTCAAACCAGGTTTGCAGTCTGGGGAAGAGCCGTCGGAGAAAAGGCAAGGTCGGTTGAGATGACACCACCTCTGGATTTGAAAAGAGCTGTTCAATAAGTTCCTGAAGAGCTAAGAAAAGAGTAGGTGGGTTGGCATTCTCGTTATGCTGAACTACAAACTCAGCTGGGACTTTACTGCGAGCCTCGTCTCCCAGGATCTGCTCACGGGGGATCCAGCCCTCCATATTGATCAGGTCTATCCAGTGGGCAATAGCCTCCCTTGTCACTTGGGGATCCCACTTGCTCAGCAGCAGCTGGTGAAAGCCCTCATCCCAAAGGAATCCTCTGGGAAAGAAAGAGCGTGATGGTACGGCAGTGAATAAAGCACCTTCAGGGTACAGGAGTGGGTATTCATTGTAGACTGACTGTACCACTGACTGGCCATAGAAGTAGCCCAGTCCACCCAACATGTTGCTGAGCGCTGCCTTGCCAAACTTAATATGTGCCTGACTAAAACCTTTTCTCTCAAGCCCAAAGGTCTTCTCGAACTTTGCGTCAAACTCAGCTTTCCTCTTCTCCAGCTCCTGAGTCATGACGGAGCCCACAAGTTGGTTGGGACGGTTGTGGAAGCTCCCAGACTCAAACAGAACTTCGATCTGGAATGGCGTCTGGACGGTCACCTGGTGCACCACAAAGTCGCTGTCTTTCCTTGTGTCAGCGGGTTTCTGTTGGTTTTGATGGTGGGGGGGCTTGTAGGTGTCTACAGCTATGTAATGCCTCTTCTCGCCAGAAGGAGAGCTGTAGACAAACCTGCGGTTCAGACTGTGCTTCACAATGTCAGTCAGCTTCTCCAAGCCAGGAGAGACCGTCTGAAGATAGTTGTAACTGAAAAGACAAGGAACTATTGTTAACTGCCCTGTGTTTTCAAAATCTATGAAATCAAAGCAGTCACACAGTGTAGTATAGTCAGTTACTGACACACAAGTGATCTCAACTACGCTAGCTACGTTTGTGAAGCACACTGTGTCAAAACCTTGAACATGGTGTAAGCCTTTGAAGTCTCATATCGTATAGTTGACTCAGAGGTTCAGCGACTGGTCACAGTAAAATAAAACTTCCCACTATCATCAGTCTTCGTACAATAAATCATAATTCAAACAATTCTTATCATTTCTATCAGCGTATACTGTACCTTTCTATTTTGCTATGCTGGTCTTCTCTTGCCCTCATGAAAGTGTGAAATAGTGTTGCTCCCTGTGAGCGTTGTGCTAGCAGAGAGTCCTGATCCACTCAATACAAAAAATACTGAATGTTCTTTCTGAAGGTGGGTAAACACCTTCATTAATTAAATGACAGCTGTGCTCCCTTATGGAAAGTGTCTGCTTTCTTTGGCTTTTCAAATGTTATATATAGTATCTCTCTCTCTCTCTTAATATCACAATGTTCAGAAAACTTTCAGAATCAAGAAAACCTAATTCCTCCGATGTGTTTTTGGATTAACAAAAGAATGAAACAAAGGCTGAAAATCCTGCTTTTGCTGCCATCTAGCGGTTGGATTTTCTTTTTACCCCAGTAGTAATGTAGGGTCACACTAGTGCAACATGCCATTACTGCTGAGTATCATCCAAAGACTACACATCTGAAGCTGGGAATCAAGAAAGGTGCAATGGACTTCAAACTTCATCATACAAATAGTGCTTTTCTTCTATAAAAGATCTGGTGATTTGTCACACTTAAATATATTGTTTGGGGGCATTTTTGCCTCTATTATTCAGCGACAGCTGAAGAGAGACAGAAAGGCGGGAGAGAGAGAGCGTGGATGACATGCAGCAAAGGGCTGGAATTGAACCCCGGGCCGTTGCAATAACGACTCCACCAGGTGAGCCACCGGGACATCCCGATCCTCAGACTTTAAATCACACAATTTGTATGCATGGATCTTTTACTCATCGCTGTTATATGACGATGTCTTCTCACCTTTCTATGGAAGTTTATCTACATATGGCTCATTTACCCTCACTGACTGATAACTGAACTATTTGGATAATTACTGCAACTATATTATGTTCATTTAAGAAATTATTTAGTTAACCACAGCCTTTTGAGTCAATAATAATTTTCAATTTTCTTTCCTGCATATCTTTAATCTTGATCAAACTGAGCACTGGCAGTCATTCTACAGTGTGTTCCCTCAAGCTTCCTTGTCCATAATCACTCTCTTTTGAAACAGCTGCTGAATTAGCTATTCACTCCTCTATTTATGCATTTACCTGGCATATTTGGCACTGGATAATTCCCCGGTAACTGGCTTTCGGAAGGTGATCTTAAAGCTTCCAAGCTCCTCTGAGAAACCAGTGATGGATGCGAGGCGGTTTCTCTCCTCAACGTGAGCCTCCAGTGAGCCTTGCGTGTCTGCTGCTGCGTAAATCATCAGCGAGATGACTGGTGCCTGGGGGGCAGAGCTCTGGTGGGTAAAAAATAATAATAATTAAATTAAATCAGAAGCCTTTAATTATCAAAACTTAAAACATAAGCAACTGCAATTGCTTGGCAAACTTTAAATAAATTGTAAATGTTCACCACGCAAAATATATTGTGAGGGAACATCTGCACATAAGGCTGAATAAACAGTCAGTACTCACATGCTGCTTGGCAGTGATCCTCCAGGTCCAGTCTCCTCCGTGATCCCCTCCCATTCGCTTGACAAACTCTGTGGTTAGTGTGAAATCGTTGTCTCGGATTTCCTGGACACCAAAGGTGATCCCATCATGCATCAGCCAGCCATAGCCTTGCAAGCGATCCCCTTGCTCACAAGTGTGCCTCAGGTTTACATCTATGTCAGAAAACTGACGCATCCACATCAAGCCTGGGGAGATATAACAATCAAAGTAAATACATATGTACAGCACAAAGGATGCACAAAGCCAGTATTTGGAAAATAATAACAAGTCAACAGTTTTATATAAAAGGTAAGTCCCAAAACTCACTGGCTACATGCGCCATGCTACCAGCCAACTGTGTTGTGAGAACAGCAGTGCTTAATTATCTGTTACTCAACATTGGAAAATGTAGTGCACTTTCAGCCGTCAGCTAATTAACAATATTGGTCATCCAAATTGGCTGACAGGGTAAACAGTCAGCAACTGTGGCCAGAATTTACTTGAATTTGACAAGTGCCTGGGCTTGTTTCCCACTCTGTCCCTGATTTATTTTATTTATTTCTCTTTAAGTAGCTTCTATGCTGGAAAAATCATCTTATTCCACACTGTCTGACAGTATCATATATATATTTTGTATCTGTATTCTAATCTTGGTGGTCTCAGCCTCTCGTATGAAAAAGATTCACAAATTGAATCTAATCTGTACAATATTTCATGAAAAAGTTACTTTGATTTGGATTTTCCCTTTAACTGATCCGCCACAAATTTACTTAACAGCTTCAGCTCGACTCTGCCGGTGTCTGCCTACCTGTCACAATTGACCGGGGACTCCTGTTTTTCATGCCAAAGTAGACCTGAGGCCTGTATGAGCCCCAGAACCTCTCCGGGGAAACCTTGGCACTGCTGCTATTGGCATCAAGGACAGGAGGTGACGGGTGCAGGGTCACCACCCGTTTGGCCAGGGTGGACCGCATGTAGAGGGCATAAAAGAACCAGATCAGGCTGAATATGCAAAGGCCAATGGAGATGTTGATGAAGACTTTGCCAATATCAACTTTCTTTTTCTTGTCTTTGCGGTGAAATGCAGAGGGCTTCTCATCTTTCCTTGGGGGGGGAGCAGCTTCACCGGTCACCACCCTCTTCCTCTGCCTGCCCATCCTGCCCTTCTGAAGCTGGAGACAAGAAGAGGAGGGAGGAAGATATAATTTGATTAACTAACTCACTCATTCTGTGTGTAGCAATATCAAGAAAACTGAAAGGAAACTGAACAAACAGTGCTTTCTTATACACTTATCAACCATTTCATAAATATATAATATATGTCACTTGATTATTGTCTAACTTACACTACCCAGCTGAAATGTACATTTAGCTGCCAGTTTATTAGGTACACCTAGCTAAAACTATTGCAACAGGCCGGCAATAAATTCTGTTTTAATTTAGATTATCAGTGTTCTGTTTTTGTTGAAATTGTTCAGAGAAGTGTTGATTCATCTTGATGGTCATTTTGGAGGCTGAGAGCTTTTTCGCATATTTAGTCCACCCTCACTCAGGTAGACTAGATATCAAAAACATCGGAACATAAACTACTGCCTCCAAATTGACCATAGAGTTTAATCAAAACAGTTTCACCAAAAGCTGAACATTAAAGCCTTCATGAATATAGGATCTATTGCAGGACTGTTGTTGCTGGGTGTAACTAATAAACTGGTAACTGAGTGCATGTTGCTTCTGATATTTCTCTTTCATTTTGGACAGAGAAAATCTCCTTATCTGAATAAAAGGTCTACAGGTAGAGGGTGTTGTACACTGTGCAGATTATAAAGCACCTTGAGGCAAATTTGTGATTTGTGCTTTTGGCCTATATAAATAAATAATATACACATAAATAAAACTGACTTGAAATTGACTTGACTTTCTTGTGTGCTGGCTGTGTGGTTGTCTGGTTGTCTGACTGTAACTGTGAGACTGCCAGATTAAATAAAAATTCTTAAGTACACAAAGGTCTAGCTGATTTACATTTAAACAAGCAAAGAGAAAGTGGGGCCAGGGTGTAGGCTACGCAGTTCTAACAAAAAGGCAAAGATCTAACAAAAACACCAATATACATGTATTACAAGTATTACATGTTTTACACCTTTGCTATTTGCATTGTAAACTATAGTTTAGTCAATTGCCAGTTTATTAGGTGCACCAAACTAAAACTAATGCAGTCTAATACAACAGCCTTTCAATAAATCCTCCTTTCATGAAGGTAATAATGTTTAGTTTTTGTTTAAACTGTTTTAGAAAGGTGTAAACTTAAGTGTTCAATTGTATTGCAATATACTGGGAGTATCTTTCAATATTTAGTCTACCATCATTGATATAAACAGGGTGGACAAAATATGAGAAACACCTCCCAGTATAATTCGATCAAGTTCACAAATTGCAGCCTCCAAAATGATCATGCAATTGAATCAACACCTCTCTAAAACTGTTAATAAAAACACATTATAACTCGTATAAAATCTAGTATAACAATCGTCCTTATCCTTCCTGTTGTCAGTCTTGTAGGAGCCTCCTGCAACGTACGTTAAATTCACGTCATCTCAGGCTAAAGAAGCGGTCTAGCTAGGTTAACCTTGCATGCTGTATGATTGCAGAAAAGGCGTTATTACGGCGCCGGCCGTTTCATAAATTAAACTCAACTTATGTCTCCAATTTAAGAAGCGACCACCGACAACTGTCTAACCCAGAACACATTCAGTTGGTAACTCGCCACTACGCCCCGGCAATGCAACGTTGCCTGCAGGCTGCACGCTACTCGCTAGCGTTAGTAGTATCGCAATGCTAACGTTAGTTTGAGCGAAACCGACCGGCTGTCGCAATAAAATACGGCTTTAATTCGTCCGCAGCTAATAAAATACGGGGTCAATTCGTAGGTCTAGCTTAATGTTCATTGAGCAAATGGTTACAAACCTGTCAAAATACCAGAGTCTCAGCTGCTCATTATCCGTTGCTAGCTTACTAGCCACTTCCTGGTTACGACAACTCGTTTCGACTGACGTGTACTCCGCTCCCTAGTGTATGCATGTGATGTCATCAGTTACCTCGTTGCTTGCTCAGCATACTACTAAACAAAATATCAAACTACTGACATAAGCAAAAATGCAAATATAACATTGTAGAGGGAAATATGTCATTTTATTGAAATATATATGGTCTGCTTGTGTAGGGAAGTGTGTTGTGAACAGTTTGCTGAATAAATCAATAGTACAAAGATGACTGTAGGAATACAAAACATTATAGCCTCTATTTGACAGTGGACAGCCGCATGCATGAATGGGTGTGTCCTGTGAATTACATCCCCAATTTCCAAATATGAACCATTTAACATAATTTCCCTCAACCAGTTATTTACACTGAAAGCATAATAAAGCAGTGCTATGAAGACACATAGCCTGACAGAGGAAAAAAAAAAAATCCAACCTTTGGCTTCAAACTGCTCAGTTACAGGTTTAAGTTAACTTTTTTATTTAAAAAAAAATTTATTTTTTTTTTTAAACACCTGCTCTGACCATTAGTCATACAGAAAGACTGGAAGCGAGACAGGGAGGATCACAACTGATGACTGAGCAATAAATGATGGATAAGTGATGGATGTAGGCTACATCTCTACCACGCTTGCCCAGTCACTTACTCCTGGTTACCCTTCCATCAATACTGCTGGCATGAACAAACGAATTACAGAAACTCCATTTTGTTGCTTTTTAATGAATGAAATATATTTCTTAGCCACATCTTTAACTTTGGTCAACATGTAAAACTGTTACAGACACTGGCAGAAAAGTCTGAATATGCTTAACAAATCGTCTTCCAAGCAAAGCTGGGGTTGCCATTTCACAGCCAAACTAATTCTGAAGTTTAAAGAAAATTTCCAGATTAATTCTGCTCTGTACAGAAGGTTTGGCTTTATATTGTTAAGAGTACCAGTCCAGAATCCATTGCTGACCATTTGAGCTGTAGATTCATTAATTGCAAGAAAAGTCTCAAAATATTGCTGTTTAATTATTATCTTTTTTTTTTTTCCCTTTTACAAACATTAACCTCAATTTATTCTTATTTTTCAAAAAGGGCTTCCAAACTATATTTGCCCTAATGCAAGTTTCAAATAAACACCCAAACAGTTCCAAAACACTTCTTGCTTTGACTGCTGTGCTTTACAAAGTGAACATTTGGCCTCAGTGACCGAGATGCAAAGAAAAAAAAAACGAGAACAAAAAAATCCTGTTCATAAAAGGATCAATAGAACCACTTGAACCAGAAAGTACAACGCATGTCGTTCTTGAAATAATTTCAAATCATTTGTGGCAGAGAATTTAAAAAAAAAAGACAAAAAGAAAAAGGAATAGATCCTTGCTGTTGAGCTAACGTGCTAAGTGCTCACTGACTGTACAGTACGCTCTGTGCTTTTTCCCCCCCAATTTATAGCGTATTACATGAACGGGAAAAAAATACAGACATGGAAACAGGTGAAGCAAAGCAAGAGACAAAACATCCCAAACTCATCTCTCATACTCCCCGGCCTGTCCACCTGTCTTTCTGCCGCTCTGACTTGAATTATTCTTGAGAAACGGGTACAGAGACTGAGGCAAGATGGGCGCATCAATCCCAGAAATAAAGAATATTCTTACCCAAAAAAAAAAAAAAAACCTGCCAAAAACAGTGACTAACAAGATGAAGGGAACTGAAAACCCAGGCCACTCTTCAGTCTACTTTCACCGAACGTCAACGCTGGTTTGTGTAATGACAACATTATCAAGAGAGGAACAAGGAAACTTTAGAGTGCCAGCGTTCCCGCTTTCATGGAAAACATGCTGGAGCAGGAACAGGGCGTAAGAACCTGTAGACACCACCCCTCCTCCTCCTGCTGCTCTTCCTCTTCCGGATTAGTTCTTGATCACTCCTCCATCTCCTTCGCTTACAAAACGCTTCCGCCCTCTAGTGGACGAAATAGAGTTTGAGAGACCGGTTAGTAATTTTAGCATGAGCCGAACAAAAGGTTACAAAAAGGTTAAGGCTGGTTATATTTTGTATTTTTTTTCTTATCAACAAATCCTGTGAAAATAATAAAATCAAAAATGAATCTATCCCAATAACACATACTGTTTGTGTAGTGAAAGTCTGATATAGCTTATTTCCCTGTGCCGTAGAGCTCCATTGCTGTCCAAAAACTATTAAAAAACACATCAGTGAGCCACACTGTCACACTGGGTGACATTATCCTTCATTACCACAAACATGAGCACTGTAGTTTATTTTGAGTTAATACCACATACACCGTCCTGCTGCCATTAATACTTGCTAGTGCCCCAAAATGTGCATTAATCCACGGCTGAAAACAGTCCCCAAAATGCACAATTTACTCCTGTTTAAGTAATGCTTGCTAAAATCTACAGTTTCAGGAAATTATTGAGCCTTTATTAAAAACTCTATATGTTAAAGCTTTAAATATTAAGCAGGAACAAGTGGGCTTGTGGCTGAGGACCACAGACATGGTAGGGAAGTCAGAAAGTTTTGAGAGAGGTTTTGGTCTTGTCATGGGATTTGTTGACAAGAAAAACATAAAACACCAAGCTTTAAGAATGATTTAATTATGAGATATAAAAAAGGAAAAACACGAATGTTCTCAAGTCAATTAATGGCCAACTAACCTGGAGGGACAGGCATCCCTCAGCTGTTTGGTGATGACAGACTCCTGGTAGCAGAGGTCCACAAAGGTCTCCATGATAGAGTGTGCATGTGGCACATCAAGGTTGATTTCAGGAAGCTCATCATAGACGCGCTGGAAACCCTACGTGGAAAACAGCATATAAAACGGATAGAAATAAGGTTAAATGCACATGAACTGTCATATAAAATGCAGTTTGTTAAAATCATGTCTTTCATAGAGAAAGATATGTTTAAACTTCAATTTGACTAAAAACTAGAGCATAAAAAAGGCACTGACCCTGTTCATTTGATCCACAGTGACGAGGCCAGTTTTCCAGAAGGACTGCAGCAGCTTTATCATCATATGACTGGCAGTGTCTCCTTTTGACTCCAGCACCATCACTATAGCCTGAAAAATAATGAAATAACATTTAATATGTGTAAGAAAAAGGAGTGTGCTGCCACCATCTAATAATAAAGTCAAAGATCAGGAGAGTCAACAAGTGGCGATGAGAGATGTGTAAGCTGCACATTTCCCCACATGGTGGCAGCGTTTGCCATTTTTCATTATTTTATACATGCAAGAAGGTGCAGGTAGTTACAAACATTTGTTAAAAACAACTGTTTCTTATTTTTAATTTGTGGTTATATTTAGAAATCTGATAAGAGAAATGGCAGAAAAAGTCCAGCTGGCTGAATACTTTCTGAATGTGCTGCACACGTAGAACAAAAACAGCACCAGGCAACGCAACAGTACACTGTACACAACGGAAGCCAAAAAAATAAAAACCCAATCGGACATTTGGCAACCGATTCATCGTTATCTGTTGGAGCAATTGTATTTGTATGGAGGATAGACAGTTCCTTGTTACGCAATGTGCTTCACCATTTTGGATTGATCGATTTGGACTGAGCTCTGTTAATACATGTAGTGCGAATGAGAGATCGTCTCTGCCAGACACACACTGTCCTTGGCAGAAAACAGAAATGACCAGTTTTCCTCTGCAGTTCACTTGACTGGGCACCAGGAAGAGAAAATACTTTACAAACACGGTTCACTGTGCTGATTTTAACTTGCATCTTGTTGTCATGATGTGGGCAGAACATGGAGAAATCTGACATAAACCTCTGACAACATGTTTGACATTATCTCTGCAAATATTATACTGATAGTAATAGTTTTTAATCCATGTGTCATGCTTCAATTTTATACATAATCTGTGTTATATTCTGTTTACAGTTTGTTTTATTTTGTTCAATTTGTGTTTCTGCATGTCAGTGTTTTACATTAATTTGAATCTGTGTGCTTTTGTTGTTTTCTCTGTGAAGAAAAGTGTGTTATGTGCAGGCTGTTTTATGACAGAATGAAACCAAACCAAACAAAGACTGACACAATAACATCTCGTCTTTAATACCTCGTAGACCAGCTCATGGTGGAAGTGTGGGACTTCCAGGTCCCGCAGACAGCGCTCTGCCTCCGACACGTCTCCTGATATCAGGTACTCCTTGAGCAGGAGGTTCATCTGGAACAAAAGAGACACACAATTAAATTATTTTGTCTTTGTTGTTGAGATTTCTGCATGCAAACTGCATCAAATACAGCTGGAATAAATAAGACCTGTAACTAGTCGCTGGAAGGGGTTACGTCTGCCTGTAAAACCTGTCAAATGTAATAAATATCCATTGGAATTTTTATGTGAGGACACTACAAGATGGACAGACAGACGTTAAATCTCTCTCTTTCTGGTAAAAAGAGAAAATCAGAGCAACAAAGCGATAATTATGTTATGACTATTGATGGAATAATACTGTGGAAATGTAATTATGTTGAATTGTCCATGTAAAAGTAGGGGTAATTTTATTTTCCACCGTTTTGTTCCCCAGCCTTTATCTAGGACAAATCCTTTTTTTGTTCCAACAGACACTGGATATTGAGAATTTACAGTAGTTGTAAAACCTTAATAACTTTGTCTTCACTGGGATGAATTCACAGGAATGAATATAGACAGAGCTCAATACCACCTGACAGTACCAGTCTCTAAAAAGTATTTCATCAAGCCACTATAGATGGGGGATTTACTCCAGCAATAACCTGACTTCCTTGGGAAATAAGACTTGACCCACGTCTGACATACCCGACAACCCCATGTCAATTTTCTTCCAGTTTGGAACTGTGCTTGAATCTTTTAGCCTCAGCTTCATTTGTTAGTATTGTTTGGTTATCTCACTCTCACTGCTGAGCTGCACACGCATCAACCATTTTGCTTAACATTTATTTATGGAACAATTAGTCATGCCACTTGAGATTTGAGGAGCGTGATTGATGTAACGAGTTCAAAACCCTCAAAGCTAAACCAACACTTGTGAGTCAACTCTGGCTCTAATGCGCCGAGCTGGGGGATATGTAAAAAAAAAAAAAAATCATCATGAGGGGATGTAATGTGGACAGGCAGCACGGTGACAGAGGAGAGGACCAAGAAAAAAAAGGATTAGGAGAGGCTGCAAGTGAGAGCACAACAACAGAGTGAATCAGAAAGAGAGTGAGAGCAGCGAGTGAAAGAGGCCTTGTGCCTCCTGCAGCCCTGTGCGTTCCCCCTGAGGTTGCACACAGCCAGGCAGGAAATCAAAACTGGACAGGAGAGCCCAAGGGTCTGAGGCTTGCACAATGCTATGACTGAGAACACACTGACAGACCACTCCCCCATTAATAAACATGCACAAAATCTTTTAAAATGTTGCATAACTTCCACTTTAAAAGATGCGCACTTGAAACTCCCACGCTTTCCACACCCACATTAGCATGAAAAATTCCGGAGAATCCAGATCATGGAGCAATAATTGTAAACAAAGCCTGCAAAACATGTGGGGTGCAAGTGCGCGCATGAACAGTGTGTGCGTGTGTGTGGAATCTGTATTTCAGTTAAAGGCTAGGGTGTACATCTGTGTCGATCCCTCCTTTAGCCTCGTTTTCGCAATTCCCACTTCTCCAGGGAGGAAAGTGCTCTGCTGACACAGCAACATAGCAGAGGGATGGCCTGGGGCTCTCTACCCAGTATGCATTTCTGCCTTCTGTTAACATTACATAATGCGAACAAAGAAGCAGAGCTCGTCAATACAAACACTCTGACTTCAGGTGTTCTTTATTAAATCATTTTGCATATGGAAACAAGGAAGTGACTTGTCGGTTTGTTTTTAAAATGTGCAATATTCTCCCTGTTTGGCCTGAGCTTACCTCTTTGATGAGATGTTTGACAGGTCTCAGGCCTCCACCCACACCCCACACATTATCTAGACGAACCATCTCCCTCTTCATGGTCAGCAGCACTGCAGCACGGTCTAAAGCCACTCTGAAAAAAATAAATAAAATACACAACCAAAACATGATTGTTTTTGCACAGGAATACTGTATATTATGCACATTGAGTCTAGTTTGTTTGAAAAGCAAGGCTAGAGTGAGCATGGAGGTCCAATATTACCAAGACAGATGTTTTATTCTATTTAAACATTATTTGATAAAGACACTGTGCTACAGGAGAGGACGGCATCCGTTTCCCTTAGAAAAGTAGAAGCTCAACACAGATCTGTAACCTTGTTAAAAAAAACAAAAAAAAAAAACAACTATTTTGCTCATCTTACTGTAAAATTAATTTGACAAATTCACCCCGAAGACCCTAAAGAGGCTTAAGAAATCTAACAACTCTTGTATTTAAGGTTGATTCTTTGCAGAAGAAGCGACTGCATCTTAATTTTGCTTGTCTTGGCTCACCTGGCATGCTCACAGTCCACTTTGCCCTTGTAACAGTCCAGGAAAGACATGGGGAGGATGTGGTCCGCTATGGCTCTGGCTATAAACTGGCCTAACATCTGAGAGACATTAGACAAAACATCTTTTACAACACACAATTTTTTACAGCAGTATGACAAAATGTAGATAAAGTCTAACTTCACTAAATATTTTTTAATAGTACTTTCAGTAAATAGCTAGAAGAGCATTTCTTCCTGAATCAAGCTATAAAGTTTGATCTCCACAACTAAAGAGGGATCTTTTCTTTGAACAATTACAGAATCAATTTGACTGCTCCAAAAAAATGTGAAGCGCCCTTTAAATTTAAGTATACGTTGGCCATTTGGACTGATTTGCAAAACCAGAGTCCATTAAACTTCAGGGCAATTACAACAGACACTCGACACAGATGACCATCACAACTATTGCCACACATTGACTTGTGTAAGTTATAAAAAATGCGGCAAGGGTGTACAGAAAAATACCGAAAACATACCTCAATGTTTGATTTGGTGGCATGAGTGTGTCCTTGTGAGACTGGGAAGTGTTGTGTGTAATACCAATCAGTACCTCATGAGATTTGTGTGCGCACCTCTATGAATTCAACTGACCGCATGTTGGGTCACATCTAATCTTTTAGTGTAGCGTGTCCCCACCCTTTATGAGCTCCTTACGCACACAACACAAATTCACATAAACAGGAATATGTGGCTCTGCCTGTCACTCTCCCCACTGCATATAATGTGTACCTGTGGAGCCTCGGGTGTGTCCAGTATGAGGTCTGGCAGCTCTTTGAGGATCTTGTCAAAGGCGCGGGCCATGTCACTTTGTGACAGCAGCTTGCCCGACAGATCAGACAGCAGGCGGGAGGTCAGCTCTCTGTGGCTGGCCTTGCCTTCGAGGGACAGGGACACGGCCAGGGAGGAGAACTCGTACTTATGTGGGCCCAGGTTGAGCCCCTTCAGCAACATCTGACGGGAGGCAGGACAAAGAAGAAAATTCAAGATGGCTGCGGTGTCAATTAATCAATTCTGAATCAGTGTACATGATACAAGGGTAAACTGTATAACATATGGAGTTTACAGAACTATAGAGTCTCTAACATGTACTGTTACTGATCTGTGCATACAAGCTCTCCATTACTTGGCTCATCCATCTGTAGATTTATTCTCTAAACACACTCATTCCTGGTCAGCATGCATTGAGTGAAGGGAAGCGGAAACGCTTCGTTTGAAATTGTTTACCTGGACCTCTTTTGTGTCTCCATGTTCAAAGTACTCCTGTACAATTGGGTTGACCATTTTTTCCAGTTCCTTCTCATCTACCTCAGGCACTACTGTTGCATAAACTGTGTCGCCCTGTGCAAGAACAAACACATTATCAAATCAAGAACATCCATCCATATACACAAATACACACAACAAAGTGGGTGCACATTAATTATTGCATATATAAGCATATATTCCTCTACTTTACACCATCCAGTATCTAGCATTTCACATCTTTATCTCAGCATTGTCCATTGAAATTTAAATCAATGCGACTTTGTTTCAACACTTGCATTAGTAAATGCCAAGAATGTCAGTCGAGACCTTTTCAGGTCTTGTTTGACCTGGAGAACAACAGTAAGAGTTCTCTTTATTTTCAGTAAGAAAACTATCTTGATTGAATCAATTACAGAGCTACAAACTATAAGAGAAGAATAAATACTTTGGCTTTTTAAGAGAAAAGCTGGCTCCCATTTCAATGTCCTGTAACATTTAGAGCATAAAAAATAATAACCGTTTGTCTTGACCTCTTCTGATAAGCTGATAAGTTCATATAACAGGAAAACAAATATCAGTATAAAGAAGGCTTGTAGCCAAAACTCCAAAACGGTGATTCACTTTCCTGTTTTCTGCTCATGTTGCATGAAGTGACTGTTGACTGTAGAAGGGGACCGAGAACCAAAACAATAATTATGGCCAAGTACAGGCAAAAGAATGAGCCTGTGTTTCTGCAAAGGTTCTTTATTTTTTGTCTCAACATGTAGTCCAATGATACTTGAGACAAGGATTGGTCGAACATGCACTTCAAGCACATTAGAGTTTCCATTGAAATTATTTTTACATTGTCATTATCCCAAGGACAGGATGACCTGTACCACTGAGAAATCCTTCATCAGGTGATCCCCTCAGTCTGATTCAAAGGGCACAGTCTGCACATGCCCCGTAGATTTATCTGTACCACTCAATTCAATATTATTTATATAGCGCCAAATCATAACAGAAGGTATCTCATGGCTCTTTTCATATAGAGAAGGTCTACCTTACTCCTTTCCAATACGCTCCTACATCATTCAAGGCTGAATCACACTGGCTTTTCTGAGCCGTTCCCAAACCGTTATCAACTTCTCACTGACAGAAGCTCCATTCCCACTCTGCATTCAGTCAGCGTGACAGGGAACACACAAACTTGGCCTTCTGCATCACAGAGCATTTGCTTGATAACGGGGTTAAAGATCGAACATTCTATTGATTGTCATGGGATATGGCCATCTGGATGAAAATCATGCGAGTAGGAGTGTTTTAAATGAGCTTTGGCCAAATCATGTGGACTTTGATATAAAAACAGAATTTCCCAATAGATTAATAATCAAGTATAAGTTACAAAAAAAAAAGTTCTTTGATCGTATGCCATCCAAGATATAACAATTCATCACATGAGAGCAACACACTGTGTGATTCACTAGTGACGCAGGAGTGCATATGCTTGTTGTCTGAGCGTGGATAACCATTATCTTGTTCACAGAGCAAAGCCTCTTTTATATTCGGTGTTTTTCAGCAGCAGCCCTTCCAACATCAACACGTTTGTTTGACACAAGAAATAAAAAAGGCGTCATTCAATACGCCACGGCTTTGATCAGTGGGCCTCTTTGGAACAAAAAGCTGCTGCGCGCAACAGGTCAGCCCAACAACTGTGGTAAACTAACCTCTGCTGGTGCTGCGCTTTCATCGGTCATCAAAAACAGTTCAGAGTATGTGCGCACAGACTGCTGACGCACAGCTAATGCAGACATTTTGAAATTAAAGGATCAACTTCCACAGTGCAAAAGACAAAAACTCCCTTTAATATAGAGCTGAAACGATTTATCGATTAGTTGGTCGACAGAAAATTAAATCAACTGCAACTATTTTGACAAACTATTCATCTTTAAGTAATTTTTCCAGGCACAAATGTCAAGTATCTTTGGGTTTTGAACTGTCGATTTGACAAAACAAGCAATTTGAGGACGACCTTGGAATAAAATTGTGGAATTCCCTCTTGACTACATAATGAATCAATTAAATCAAGAAAATAACTGGCAGATTAATCAATATTGAAAAAAGAATTGTTGGTTTCAGCCCTTCTTTAATGATTGTCAAAATGTACACCCTTTCATAGACTGAGGCAAAATACTATTTCACAATGGTTGCAACTAATAGTTTGAATTTCGGGTGTAATGTCTCTTTATAATTGTGTAATGTTCAAAATAACAAAGTCTAAACGAAACAAAGTCAAAGTATTACATTTACTCACAGACAGCTTAGCTTGTCATGTTAAATGTAAATTTTGTACGACTAATAGCACAAACCCAGGGCGCCATTGTGGCTTAGGGGTTAAGGTGACGACCATGAGCCACTCAAGTCTGCTGTACTCACTCACCTGAGCAGATTCGTCATAGTTGGGGTCCCGCACATCAGGCTCCTCATCTTCATAAACCATCCCAGCAGCCCCCCAAACTCCTTTACCACCTGCCCCACCTGGAGACAACCAGACAGCCAGCAGACAAACCATGAAGGCGTGTTCACCATTATAATTATGTGCTAAAGCCAGCGCCATTTGGTGCAGCTAATGAAAAGCAGATTGTGCAGCCAATCTAATTGTTTCTGTCAACACTCAGCACATGAGCACAGATCACAGACACCAGAAAATCTAACAATGTTTCTACCAGTGCTTTTTCCATTTCCAGTCTGGTAGTACCTCTGGTATAACCCGTCAGCCCTTTATTTGCACCAAAACCCTGTGTGTTCATTGTCGTTAACTGGTCATCAAGAAGAGAAGACGTTCATGTCTTAAGTGCTCCTCTACAAAGTTGAACTTTCTCAGGCTACAGAAAATGCTCCTCTCCGCCTCAAAGCAGCTGGGCACAGCGCCTGAAGCTGCTCCCCCTTCTCTGTTCATGTGGCAGCTTCTAAAAAACAAACAAAAGAAAAAAGCAGAAATACACCAGTGTAGCTCAAACGTACCTTTTTTTGGCAGGCCTCTGCCTTTGCCCGTCCTGGATTTGCGGTCATTGGTGTTGACTTTGCCCTTTGGACTATTTGGGTCACTTCCTGCCAAATCTCCTGACTCAGAGAAGGACTCGCTGGTGGAGTTGCGAGATGAGGACTTGCGCAGGCGGCGCTTGGCTTTGGCTTTGAGCCGCGCCTCGTGGAGTGCTTTCTCCTGAGGCGTCCAGTTACCGTTCACCTCCGCCTCATTCAGCAAGTCTTCGTCACCGCTGTAGGAATGGTTAGCCTCTGCCAGGTTGTTGTCGAAAGAGAACATCCCTGTGGTCAGAAAAATCAGATCGGTAGGCCGTTAATGATGCGGTTTGAATGTTGCCACAATGAGACGATAAGAAATACAGCATTTTGTCAGTGTACTGCCATAAAAACACACACAAGTCACTGGAGACATTACTGGACAGTCAAGTACAAAAACAGTTTTAAGGAAGACCCTTTCCGCCCCCATAAAGAAATGTAGTTTTCGGTGTAGAAGAACCTTACTGGCCGGCACATAGCCCTGACCTCAACACCTTTGAGATGAACTGAAATGCCAACTGTGAGCCAGACCTCACCGCCCAACATCAGTGTTGGACCTCACTAATGCTCTTGTGGCTGAACGGGAGCAAATCCCTGCAGCCAGTTTCCAAAATCTTATAGAAAGCCTTCCCAGAGGAGTTGAAGCTGTTATATGTTCAACAGTCACATATGTGTCTAATGTTCAAATGTCCACATAGTTTTGGTCATGTAGTGTATATCTTAACATTTTTAAGTTTACTTGAGTGACATGCTACCCAGAAACAAAACATATGGGTAAGAATGTAAACCACACAAAATATTTGATACTATAGATAATATGTGAATCTGTATTAGAGATTAGTTCATTTGTGTCCAAAAAATATAATACCAATGACCTCAATAATATTTCGGATTATTCAAATAAAGACTTGACCTTTTCTACACTGGTGAATTGATTTCAGAAGCCATTTTTTACAACTGCTGAAACAATGTTAATAAAAACTGCAGTAAAAAAAACAACTTTATGGTGCAGCTGAGAGAGACACACAAACTGAGGCTGGCTGCACACTTAACAAGATTCATGCTGTCTGTAAACAAGTCTCTGCCTTGGATGAAGTCTGGTGAGAAAAAAAAAAAAAAAAAAAAACATGGTAATGATTTGCAAACTATTGCTGTACATGAAGAAATATGACTACAGGATTTGGTATGCACCAAACAGTCTATGACTGAAGTGAGACATTATTTGTGGTTAACTTGGTGATATTTTTTGGTTTAGAGTCATCTGCACTGCAACAGATTGTCTCAGGTGCATTCAATAAACTGCAGGAACAACTTTACACTACAGCAACACCGGCTCAGGGTGCTTTCTGACTGTGTGTGTTTTGCACATCAAGCCAAAGGCCACAAAACACCCAGAACGTAACACAGGAAGATGGCAGCACAAATTCAATATGGTCAATATGTTAAGTAAGTTAATATACTATTCTTCTGTTTGGTGTAAAGAAAATGCTGTATTTATTAAATCTGTCAGGGTTGCTTTTTCTAGGTGTGGAGGCAGAGACAACAACAACAACAAGTTGGACTGGAGTGCTCCTGCAGGCCTGGGGGGATGGGAGGGAGCAAAGGCGAACACATGCTGGAGAAATGCTGACACCAGTTTTTTTTTTTTTATTCCCCCGTCTTCTCGCGATCTGTCCGCAGCAGCTAGAGTGGACCTGACTACATATGGCATGACTGGGGTTTGTGACTGGTCATGTGACAGGGCTGTAGGAGAGTAGGAAAGCACGAGGAGGAGGAATGTCTGAGGGTGTAATGAATACTTAGTCCTTATGCACGGGCCCCAAATGACAGTTTGAGGAGTTAGGCCCTATAGATTACAGGGCATATAGAAAACACACAGGGGATGCGGGGGTGGGCGGGGGGGTCCAAGCCACAAACAAAACTAACAGGCTAAAAAGCAGCAGCAGCCTGCATGCTGCAAAAATAGCAAATGGTTACAACTAGTGTAATTATCATACTTCTGGCGCAGGAAAAAAAACAATTAACTTGTAACCTACTTTAACGCAGTATTCAAAAAGATCTCAAATGTTTGACTTTTGAAGAGTTAGTCTGCTCAGGAGTGTCAATAACAAATGAAAAAGGAAGCACCTTTGAGAGCAAAGAGGGACACCTCCCTGAATTAACCAGTTGAAGTAAGAGCAGCACCACACCCTTGGCCTTGGAAATCTGTAAACAGCCGACCATGTGTCACCTCCTCCTCCTGCTCCTGCTCCTTCCCTCATGTAGGCCACAGGGCCTGCCAGTGCAGTAAATTAGGAACTAACCAATGTGTGCCAAATAAATGACCGGCCGAAAAATGGGAAGGCAGAAAAAAGTCTTGTCGTGCCATTTGCCAAGACAAGAGTTGCAAAACAAGCACAACAGTATGCAGCCAAGCTAGCAAGCAAGTTTTTAAACACGGCAGAGATCACGTGTCTCAGTAAAGAAGTTGTTTTAAGGTTTACACTACAAAAAAGGTAGGTCTGTGTGTCACAGTCCCATAAAGCTGCAGCAACAAACTCACTCTGCTGTCTTTAACCCTGCACACGTACCAGAGCACAACCAAATGAATGCAAACACTGTCATGATGGTTTTCAAAACTGCCCCCACAGTTAAACCAGTTTGGGTTTTTTTTAAACACACAGCCAGATGCAGGCCAGCAGAGGACCTCGCCTCTGCCCTACATGCTGTGTGGGAGCTGTCCAAAGCCAGTGAGCCTGAGCAGCGGTGTTGAGGCGTTTAATTTTAGGTATCGATACAGTAGTGTTTATGAATTAAAACATGTCTGAAGGGGATGTTTAAAGACAGCAACGCATTGCTATGCAGATGACAGATTTGTTTTGCATGTCTTCTGTCAAACTGACAGTGAGCCAAGTTATAAACTTAAACAACATAACTTTTGATGACACTTTGGTGTAAATTGTTTATAGTTAAAAAAGGTAGCAGTGGTTGATCTAACTAACTTGCACAGACCAACAGATTTGTCTGTTTGACCGATCAAAAGGGTTGCAGCAAGAACCGAGACAGAAGCAGTACATTATGGACAACTTTGTTGTTTTAATACTTGCTATGCCTTTATACACTTCCTTTTCTTTATTCCTCCCCTTTTCAATCTCAGTTCTACATCCTAGTTAAATACGAAAGGTCAACTGGGTAAAAATCTACTTCAAACAAACAAAGACATCTTTCTCTGTCAACCCACACACAAGAAAACATGAGCAAACAACATGTGTGATGTCCCTGAAGGTCAAACAGGCATCTGCACAATGATATATGGGACAAAAAAAAAAAAAAAGAAAACAAAAAGAAAACAGCCCTACTGCATATGGTCCTGTGGTGATTATCTATCAGAGGACAAAAGGGTGTGGATGTCCTAGAGGTTTAACGGTCATTTGATTTAATGAAAGGAGACTCGGACAGAATTTGACTTGAAAAAAGCTTGCTTCAGACACATAATGTTGCCTAAACTTGTGCACAAGGTGGCTTGTGTTTAAATATACAACAGTAACAACGGAAGCCGAGGAACTGGCCACACGCTGCACAAGTAAAAGTTTCCACACGTGAAACAATGCGTCTTGTTTTATTAATGCAGAGAGCGAAAAATTAACAACTCCATTTAATGGACGCTTGTGCAATTTTGCTGAGTGTGCCTCATGAGTCACACTCTGTAACCGCTGCAGAGCAACTGATAAAGTGCACAAATAAAGTGCATACAAAAGATTAGAGCTACTCATAAACAGTTAGGAAAGACTGATAATGCGTTTATCTTTTTAATAGTCAGCCAATCGCCTCCACCAATGCACTGTAAAGCTCTACTTTGCACGGGTTGTTTGTTCAGTTTCCAAACTGAAGAACTTGATGCAAACGGATTGGTGTGTGCAAACATGTTTTCATGAATGTATGTGGGGGGGGGGGGGGGGGGGGGGGNAGGGTTTACAAAAGAAGCGAGGGCAAGACCATAACATAGTGTGTACTCAGCAGGCCACGAAGAGATCTGGCTTGACATTTATGAAAGTGGGTTTCTTCCATGATGCTTGAACGCATGTATTTATCCCAAGAGAAAATGTTGTGACGGGTGGGTGCTCTACACAGGCTTTAAATCTGCACCTATAGGGCCCTTTTCACAGCACAGACCTGCTCTGTGTTACTCCAAAAACTCTCCCGGGCCCAACTGATTACTTGCAGTGACACATTACTTGACAAGTCACTCAGCCCATTCACATAAAATGAACCCTGTCTTAACCAATTTCTCATTTAGTGAGTCAAAATATCAAAAACGTGTCCTCTCTATAAAAAAATAAAAATAAATAAACACATCAACAAGTTGAGCTTTTTTCCCAGGATTTTGCTTCTAAGTAAGTATCATAGTCTCCTGGAAAAAGCTGCATCATGGCAAAACTGTCTAGTGTTTTGTTATGTGTTGAGTTGATGTAATAAAAATAATAGTTGATAGACAAAACAAACCTGACAACCAAGCGAACTCCACCTGCTGAGTAAGGCTGTCGGATGCGGCATAAAAGCTCAGAACAAGCTGGTAACTGGACCTTGAGTTGAGATTATTTTGTCAAACTACTATTTCCAAGAACTTTCACGCTCAACAAACATGGTACTTTGGGTGTTTTTGGCTGCTGGTCTGACTAGTAATTGTAGGACCTTACTTCAGGCTCTGGTAATTTATCAATAATTTGGCAGATTCATTGATAATAAACTGTAATCACTAGTTATGACCCAAAAACAGAATGGCCTTTAAAGCCAGGGTAACTGATAATTCGGATAGATCCATGTTTAATACACCCTGTGGGCCTATACCATGCAAGTTTTACATATTTCCCATACTGTTGTGTCAGCTCAGTGTCCAGACCCACAACATATCGAGGAGTTGTCTCCCCTTTTTTTTCCCCAGCACAGACAATAGAGTCTTTGACAGTGTGTGACCACCTCATCAACAGAGGCTGCTCAATCAAGCGTGGCTGACCTTCCTTGAGAAAAAAGGCCAGCCAAGTTCATGCAGAAAAGCACGTCTGTGCACTGAGGCACTGGCTGCTTTTACACACACACACACACACACACACAACACACAAGTAACATACCATGCACGGAATTACCTCCGTGTATCCCTTAGTTGTATGTGTGTTTTTAGCCACAAATCAAGGTATTAATGTTCGAGGTTAAATGCTTACTACACATGCGCAATCTGTGTTTCAGACATTATAACTGGTTACAGTACTATCTATACATTTCTACTACTTATGTAAGCTTTAAATACACAACAACGCAGAGATTATGCAAGGCCCTCCTATTGGCTCTTATAGTCTATACATGTTGACGTCATCGCCAGGCTGAGAGAGGAAAGCACGGAACCAAGTGTGCCACGAGCTCAAATATCAGTCAAATAAAGCCGCCGTTCAATAATTAAAATCATTACTCAAACACTGTACGTATTAAAGACGCGTGCATGCTAGAGAAGTGGTTTAGTCAAACATCGGTGCTGCCCGGATTGTTCCGAGTTAAATCAAAAATTGCATCCTGTTTGAAACAGACACATCCGTTGTGTTTTAAAAGCATTTGCGTATCAAAAAAAATATATACTTTCATGCAGGAAAGGGGCGGGTAACATTATCTGCACTGCGCCTAGGTCTCAATAACGGTTAAAATACCCAGGCTGGCGCACAACGTGTTGACACACAAGTAGGTGATTGAGGAACCAAAACATCCTGCATAATGTGCGTTCAAGAAAAGAAAAAAGAAAAATCAGGAACCAGAAGAGCTCAACCTTACTCATGCATATAGTCGTTTAACACCGAAAATGAGCTGCGAAGACATGTCTCTGTGTGCATATAAAAGCACTCAGCTAGTGTGTAAACAACGACTTGTCAAAGCGGAAGTAAGCGTTGTGGCCTCGTCCAATCAGAAACGTGAAAGGGTTAAATGTACGCGCAGTCAATAACAAACACCGTATGAAAGCTCCTAAAAAGCTAAAACATGCAAATGGAGTTCGGTTGTAGTTGCAGCGCTGCGTCCGTGTGCAGTGATTGTTGCACCAGTGCTCACTGTGTGTGTGTGTGTGTGTGTGTGTGTCTGTGGTTTTAACGGAGCACATGGTGGAGCATGGCTAGCACTGCAGCCCATCCCATGCAGGGACAATGGATCAGGGAGAGCACGTCAGCAGGCCCAGCGGTAGCTCTCTGACACTTTGCACCAATACACTGCACACAGCACGGCTGAATTCATGCACTCACCGTCGGCTTGTGGAGCGCTGGACCACGAATCCACTTCGGTCGCCATGGCGCTCTCCAAATGCTCGATTAAAAATCCTCAACGGTGCGCTTCCCTTGTCGAGCAAGCTGCAACAAATCCCCCCAAAAGTGCACGCCAAACGTCTGCAGAACAAGCTGTTCAGAGTAAAACAGTCTTTTGGCAATTGACACGCGATGGAGGGGGGAAAAATCGGAGTCCTGACCTTTTTTTTTCGTGCTGCACGATATCAGCTGAAGAGAACACACACAAAAAAAGATTAAACTGAATCACAAAGAGCAGAAATGCTACAGAGTGAAGGGGTGAAATACAAAAGGTTTCACACTCTTCTCGGCGATGACGGCCGGGAAAAGTAAAGTAACAAAGCTGAAGGGGAAAGACAGAAGGTTAACTAGTCGGAGAGAATTCAAACAAACAAACAGGCTGTAAGATAAGTCTGTTTTTAACTTTGCAAGACCGACGCGAGCGGAGTCACGTGGGGAAAACGCGGATGGGGAGTGGTCAGTACAGGGGGTGGGTGCTGGTCCAGTCTGACCAATCACAGAGCAGGAAAAAAAAACCAGGCTAGGCTACTGTAATATCTAGACTGCGCTATGTACAAAATATCCCCAACATGTAGAGCTTTCTTTGTTAGAATGATCTAATTACAAGGACTCTTTTAAAGCAGGTAACCAGTAATAAAGGTCAGGTGTCGTGAAAATCACGCAATGACATCAGGTTAAGTCTTTGTAGCATTTTATTTATTTAGGCTACTTACTTATCTAATAGGCTACCTATATACTGTACCATATATATAAATATTGTTTTTCTATCTATTATATATAAATATATTTCATTATTCTACTTTTTGTCATGTTTATGAGGTGTTTATAATTATACTGAATTATGACATTGGATATGTAATTCTCCTTCCTTTTGTTCAAGCTGTGATGCGGCTTTTGTACATTGGTTTTGTTAATTAAGATTTGACTAATAAAGATTAATTATATCAAATTGTATCAAGTGCAGTTTTACGCAATTTATGCCAGTTTAAGGACCCCAAACATAACTTTCAATTGCAGTCTTTTCAAGCACTATAATGCTTTTTTTTGTGGGCTTTGCTGCAGAAGCGGTGACTGCTGGATGAATGGAAAACTGTTGTTTACAGTTGTTTGAGTGTTCACCCCGATCAACGTTTCTGGGCTTTTTCATCAACAGTCTGCTCTGGTTAGTTTATTGGCCTTACTCACAATACACCTTTGTGAATTTTATTTATTTAACAATAAATGATTTGTGTGTGATCTGGCAGCCCAGGGGTCTGAGATGTCCCCAGTTCGTTTCCGGTTGGGGACTTCTGTATGTTGTTGCATATCACTCCCCATCTCTCTGCCTCATTTCCCGTCAGCTCACGAGTGTCTGCTATCTAATAAGGACAAACATGGCCCAAAAATAAGAATAACAAATTTTACTTCGTTTTAAGGGACACATACACTTGCTGTGCGTGAGAAAACCTGATCCTCCACATTGAAGTATTTTTGTCATCCAAATTCACACCACCAGATGGTGCTGAAAACATGTCAGCAATCAGCATTCAGGTGTCCATAGGTATTTAGCAGTATCAAACTATCTTTTGACTTAAATGGTTGCAAACTCATGACGCTCACTTAAATGTTGGGACACCCTTCTTATTTTACTACCTACTACTATTTTCTGGAGTGTCTTGTCCCCTGGCTCTTTTTATACAGTACACAGTACACAGTAACATCAGGATTGTAAAAATCATGGCAGGAGGCCCCGGGTGCAGAAATGAGCTGATGGGTCCCCTATTAAACCCCTGTTTCTTCCACTCTCTGTGCAATGCGTGCAGGTTTTCTGGGCTACCTGGTTTCCTGTGTGGTAATTCGATTAAACACGTATTAATTTAGGGACATGCGACATATAAGATGAAATAATGATGGTCTAAACGACATTTTTGACACAGGTACAAGATTTGACAGGCTTCAAGATCAGGTAACAAAGCAGGACCCACCTTTATCAAGTTAGTTGATTATGTGCTTTAGAGGAGCTCATTCCAAAGCAAATTTTCAGTTGGCACAAATCAGTTTACATACATTTAATTCTGGAGCTTTTGTGGCCCCCCTATAGTTTGGGGGACCCAGGGCAGTTGCCCACTTTGCCTGGCTGGGGTAATGATAAGAAATATTTCTAGTGGGACAGCAAATGCTTGGACTTTTTCAGTTCTGCTCATATTTCTCCTGAAAAGAAGAAGCTTTCAGAGTGAGTGCAGCCTGATGATTCATCCTGAGTCACAGTGACAGCTACTCATGAGGGGGTGTTTTTTTTAGCTCATTCCCTGCTTAAATAAGTTTGTGCATTTGCTGTATTTCAAAGCAGAATATAGCTTGTACCCCAGGCAACTACACCTATAGATGTGTATAATGTTTATAAAAGTACAGACATGTATTTGGTAGCACTTGTAAGCATTTATTTTGACACAAAATCCACAGTTTTTGTTCAATAAAGTAGCGCAAATGTCCGTGTCCAGCGTGGTAGAATCCCAATGAGCGCCAATGAAAAAAAACCTCAAATGGAAGAAACCTAATTACAGCCCCACCTTCTGGAAAAAGCACCAGGATCTGTGCGACCAAACACATATTTAAAAATGTGAAAGCATCTCATTGTTTGGATTTCACATCAGAGTATGCATCAGAAACCTCTATGCTATACACCACGATACAAAATCAACTTGATATTTATGATGACATAGAAATGTTTGGATATTTATATTGACAAATATCATGTTAACAAATACCAACAACAGTCAACTTTGGCCTCATAATAAGCGACAGCGATTTAACACCACAACAACACGGCTGACAATAACTCTCTCACACATGCGCACAACACACTGAAGAGCTGCAAGCTGCACAAGGACACCCTCAAAGAACACCACATTTTGTAGTAATATTAATCTGAACTATTCCACATACAATCACATATAGATAATTCTATAAATCCTGCTGTCTCGTAGCCGCAGGAGTAAAAGGAGAACACTTTGTTTCAAACAGTCTCGAGTTATCCTGGATCTACAGGGTTTGACGTTTTGATTTTTTCCTGACAAACAAGTTCAGCCGTACCAATGTGGGCTGTGTGGGGTTTTTTTTTTTTTCCAATTCTTCAATTCATGGCATTACAAAATAAAGTCAGTACAAATATAGAGTAAATACTATCTTGATAAGGAGAAGTAAACAGTCCTTTGCAGTCAAAACTCAGCGAGGTAACAGTCTTATATCAGGCCTTGGCCTTCAGTGGCAATGAGGGTAGAGTTTGGGCATTTTGTCTTTACATACTAGCTGCTGACAAGGCAAAAGAAAATCAAACTAGTTCTACATACACTGAAGTCAGATCGGTTTGGCTTCAATGTAAAATCAGAGTTGGGGTAAAACTAGCCCGTTTGTGCCTTTTGTGTATTACCGTTACATTCGAGTCACAGAGCTAAACATCTGTTTTTCTGAAAAATAAATACCTGACAATCTTTGAAAAATCCATAAGGTCATTTAACAACACTTTCAGAATCCTCAAGGATTATTCTATCCAACTGGATGAACAAATATTCAGTCCGCTGCACGATAAAAACATTTCTTTGTCTCTTCTAAAGTTTCAGCTTTATGTATATTTCCCATTGTTTAATACAGCACAAGAAAAATACATGAGTTAATTGAGTTTATTCATCATTATATATCATGATTCATGAATACAACTTAAAAGACACTACAAATTCATAAAGACCAGATTCAGAATGCTGTGTATATGTTTTCAAACTCACTTCCCCCAAATCCCACTGCTCACATGTTGTTTTCCTCCTGAATATTTTTTAATAATGTGCAACTTACGATATTTGGCCTGTACATAAACAAGATCAGGCCCAAATAAATGCATTATTTTGTATGAAAACATTAAAAAACATAGAAAGTAACATCACTATGGAAAATATAACCGATAATAAAATTTTTACATTTTGGTTCACGACCTACAAATGGAGCAAGGACATACGTTATTTGCAGCTACCATCTTTGTGTGGAAGAGCTGGGAAATGTCTTAAAACTCTTTAACATCATGCAGCGGAAGGATGCTTTTTTCTTTTAATCCAAATGGACAGAAGAGTCTTTGAGGAATCAAAGGAAATAGCTTACAGGTACAGAATGAAACACGGATGCTGTGACCTGAACGTGATGGTAACACATGGGAGGCACAAAGTGGGGCTAAGGTAAAACCAGATAATCTGAGTTTGCACTTGGGAGAAACCTTAAGCCAAAGGCATTTAAAATGCAGTGTTATGTACAATCAAGGGCCTCTGCCCAGCACAGCTCACGGATCAGTTATAAAGAGGTAAATGTCTTTTTCACAACAGTTAATTTCCTATCAACCAGCATTAACTAGAGTAAGGAAAAAAGTGTGAATACTATTGCTAAATACTATTTTTGCAAGTCTCACATGTACTACGTACTGTGTATATTTTATAAGGAGACTGCTAAGCACTGCTAGAAAGAGTTCGCCCATTTGATGTACGACTATACACAATTTACAGAAAACACGCACACACACTCACATAGCAGCTGTAAACTATAGAATGCCTAACAGAAAGTCTATCTTCATCTAGGCATAATATACTTTGATAAACATACATTAGCTAGAACTAATAACAAAATAACAACTGTCCATTCTTTAGCCAAAAAAATGTATAATAGCCGAAAGGCTTTTGTGTTGATATGTTCAGAGGATGAACAGTCTCCGTCAGAGCATCAGTCACCTCTGAGACACACCTTTGAGTCACTGCAAAAGAGCTTTGAACAGAGATGATCAGAGGATGTCAAGACAGCCTTCATAACAAACCCAAACTGCAACACAAACCTGCTTAATTAATCTTAATTACAAGAGAGTACATGTGTGCTATTCCCACTACTAAAACCAGGATTGACTAACTTAATCCTAGGAAGTACCGAGCATCAATGAAGGGTATCAACCTCACACTCCACCCACTGAGGCAGAGACTATTCTCTAGTGACAGACGCTGTACAACTGGACATCAACTGACAAATTAGTTTACACACAAAAACCGGATCAACCAGGACACATTTCGAGAAACGCAGTCCAACCCTCAGAAGTGACCACAAGTTTAGCCACAGCAATAACAAAAGAGGCATTATTCTGACTGTGACTCTAAACCCTCACTTCGTACATTTACACCTTTGATATTTCCCGAGCATTGCTTGACTCAGACAGACATTACAATGGGCACTTCATTTCAAAGTGTCTTCTCAAAGCCCACACCTGGCAGATTGTATTGCCTTGCTGCAGTTTTGGACACTTTTCCAGAGGTTTCTCAGTCGAGCATCATGCTATAAAAGTTCTCCGTAAACAATTGAAGTATATATTTTTTTGTCGCGGTGCATAACCTTTTACATTCATTATCAGTGATGATTTTAGGCTTAAAGTTTCTGCCTTGTAAAAACTCAACAGTCCATCCGTGGAGGAATCAGATTTACATTGCCTTGCGATAAATGGCAACAACCAACCAGGAACATGTTCAAACACATTAAATCCAAAGTCAAACAGTAAGTATAATCATGAAACCATTGTAAAGCTTTGCCACCCACACATTTCAATCAATGTTCGCACCCATTTTCCTTTAGGGAGCAACATAAGACACAATGTATAAAACACACACTTCTTGAATCAGTCATAATAGTTGCCTTTTCTCATTATTTCCTCTGATGAACAGAGGGAAGTAGGCTGGTGAACGCAAAACTTCACCCCACAACAAAAAAGGTCACACGTTAGTCCTGTGACCTCGAACCATGTCCGTTTCAAAAGACAGAAAGTAAATTAAGTAAATCAAGATCATATAACGTGATCCGGACACAACCTGTTAAAGCTGCTCTTTTGTAAACGAATTGTTCTGTGATTTCACTTCATATACTCACAGAATATAATTTGTTTCAATTCAAGAAAATGTCAATTAATGATAAACAGTCTTGTTCATTTTTTATAGTTGTGATTAAGCTGCCTGGTATGATTTGGGTAATATGCTGTATCAGGCAATGGTTCCCAACCTTTTGCTGCGTGACCCCTTCAAATGAAAGAATGTTTTGTTGTGACCCCATCACACATTGCATATGTCAAGATGTTGTGAGCAGTTCCACCAAAGATTGATTTTCGCTTCTCAGATTGTTTCCCTTGAATGCCCAAAGAGGTAAAACTATCCATAATTTCACATACAAAAAAAGTAAAGATTAGAGAAACATCAGAAAATGAGCATATCATTTTGTATAACAGTTTTTCTTCTTTCTTATACTGTTAATCATCACATGACCCCTCTGATTTATCTTGACTATTAGAGATTTCATGTCAAAGAGCAAAAATGCTATTTTAGCAATGTTGCATCATGCAGAGAAAAGAGAGATGAAAAGTAAACAGCAGAGGGATGTTGACACCGAGCCACTGGTAAAAATGGATTTGGTTAGCATGTGGAAAAATGGAGACAGAGAAATAGCAATTCATTAGCATTTACATCACTTTAGAGAAAAAGATATGCCGTCTCCCAAACCACAAATAAATTAACTACAAAATAAGACTTTCAGGTGTTGGCTTCTCTTGCAGTTTCTCATTTGAAATTGAATACAAAGGAAAAAAAAGAGGATTTATTACTCATTCTGTCCCTCTGCTTGCAACCATTACAGTAAGACCTGCAAGACTTTTCTTCAGTGATTCAACTTTTCACCTACTAGTCTTGATCTATGAGGGTGCCATCAGGCATAAACATCTCACTTTATCCACCTGTTTGACTGACTGGCTGTCAGCTTACGAGGATTCCACACTGATGATGGCCTCGCCTGTCTTCTGGATGATAACGGAGGATGAGGAGACGTGGCCACACTGCTCAGCGCAGTCGTCCAGGAGTGGTGACTGAACAGCGGCCTTCACTCGGAGGGAACAGTCCATGCTGTCATGCAGCACGTCTGCCCTCTCCACTTCCTTCACTGCCTCGTTCCCTCCTTTACCAAAATGCCCCTTCTGCAGTTCCTCTTCCTCTTGCTCGTCTCTCTTCACGTGGCAGCGACATACCTCGATGCCCGAGTCACCCGTTAGCCGTCGATGCCGGAAATGATCCTCCTTGTCGTCATCTTCTTCCTCCTCCTCATCTTCTTTTTCTCGTTTTTGCTCCTCTTTGTTGTTGCAATGTGTGAAAACAGCCACATCTGAGGAGAAGAGAGCCTGTTTAGGGGGAGACAGAGTGGGCCTGGGGGTTGGACCACAAGACGAGGCCTCTTCTTCTTTCTCTTTCTGAATGGCCACAGCTCCAAGTGGGTCTGAGAGGACGAGAGGATGGACTTGACCAGGAGGGAAAGAACATAACAGAATGAGGGGAGAAAGTGGGAGGCGAGAAGGGTGTGAAGGACGAGAGTGTAAAGGAAGAGAGAGTGGTGGAGCTGGAGGCGAGACTCCTTCACTGCCATTAGAGGACTGTCTTTGTACGGGTATGACATCTGGAGTGACCGCAGGTATAACATCAGGTGGAACTTGTGATGGAGGTGGCGGCGAAGGAGTTGGTGTGAAGTTGGCCCCAACCCTTGGCATGAGAGCACAGTCGCCCCCTGCTTCGCTGGGCGTGGAGATGTGGCTGCTGTCATACGTCTCGTCCGTCACCTGGACAGAGAAGGAGGTGCTGGAAGGGGAGGTGAGGGAGCACGACTCGCAGGAGCAGCTGGTGTAGTTGTCAGAGCTCTGGGAAGAAGTCAGGCGACTGGGACCAGGGCCGGGGCCCAGATAGGGAGGGCAGGGGTGACGGTGGTGGTGATGATGGGGGTAAGAGGAGCTAGGACCCCCCATGGCACCTCCCTGCAGCGCGAAGACGGAGCTGTAAGGCGGAGGAGGGGTGCTGGGCTGTGCCGCCACCTCCTCGTAGGAGGGCAACTTGAAGGAAGCCAGAAAACCTGTAAAAAAAAAAAAGAAATCCAGTCAAATGTGCAGTCTGCTACTTATTAAAGGAAAAGACTGGAGATACAGTATTCTGTATTTTTCTTATTGTAAATAAATCACGTGAAAAGTAAACAAGTAAAACCTGATATAGCCTGTCCTCTGAGCTATAGGCCTCCATTGTTGTTCAAAAACTATTAGAAACACATCAAGGAGCCACACCACTGCACTGTGTCACATGTTTCCTCATTACAATTAACATGAGCACTGTAGTTTATTCTGAGCCAATCCCACATACACCCTACTAACTAGCCCATCAACTGTGTATTAATACCCGGTTTAACATAGTCCCAACACATTTTTGAAAATGAAACTATATATTTGTGATATACTAAAATATAAAATATAGTTAATATACTTAAAGATTAACTATACGTTCTTAGTAGGAACCAATGGGTTTGGGGCTGAGCGCCATAGACAGGCTGGGGAAGTCCAAAAGTATGAGAGAGATAGACTAACACATGGTTAGATTTGTTCTTTTTTTATGGGATTTGTTGACATTATCCTTTTACACTGAAGTTACTTTCCAACAAGTCATGCTATTTTGCTTGCATTGTGTCCTTCAGAGTGAGTGCAATTTTACCATAAGAACAAACAGGTGGAACAAAGAGAGCATCACAAGTTTTATACACGAAATAAAATGCATATATATTTTCTTAACTTTTCTTTGCAGCTTGGATGTTGATATATACTGTATAAATATATACACTGTATATATACACAGTATATAAAATTGTCTTAATGTACCGTATGGTGTAAGGATAAGCATTTGTTGCTTATACTATTCAGTATTTCTTTTAAATGGACCGCAGGAAGACTAGTTGTTGCCGAGATAACAACTAATGGGGATCCAAATAAATCAACAAAAGTACAGACATACCTGAATATAGATGTGTTAAAATGCTCTGTTTCCTCAGAAAAACAGCACACTAAGGAAACCAGAATATATGTGAGTTCTGGAAAATTGATTTCAAGATATAAAACGCTGTATTTAACTGTATACAAGCCCCAAGCATGATTTTAAACATTCTCAGACTCTGCAGCTCCCCTGACAGTAGATCTACACAATCAAAAATAAAATAAATATGTGAAATTAAAATACATTTTAAACATACTGAGGTCCAGCATTGAGGAAGGGTAGTTGCAGGCTCCGTTATAGGCGATCAGATTGATCTCCCTCTGTCTCTGCTGCTGTTGGATCCTCAGCTTGGCCCGGCGGTGGCGGTAAGCACAAAAACAGCTGAAGAGGATCAGCACCGTCCACAGCAGCCAGAACCCTGCACAAAACAGGAAATTAACCCAACTTGAACCGAATGTTCATCATGAAAACGAACATTAAAGTTTTGTTCTGTTATCTGAAGTACATCTCAGATCTACACAGATTACAGAGGCATTCGCTGTGCCATTTTCCAAAGCATTTGACTATGATATCAACTCCCAGCCAACATAGTTCAAGTAGGTAATTCACTGCAGTAAAGAATTTTCTGCTATTATTTTTCATAATAGGTATGCATACTTTGAAAAGTCTTCCAGCTGGCACATTCAAGGTTAGTGCATGAACGCAGTGTAGCCCACAGTTGTAGGAGCGGCAGATAAATCCCTTGATGTCAATGTAAGAATGTACTTAACCCTTAACTGTATCTGTAAATGTCCAGTGTTATATGATCCTGTGATCTGACCAAGAAAAACATACAGTTTCAGATGTCAAAGTGATTTTCAAGATCTAATGACCAGATTTAACATTTACCCTAAAACAGTTTTTTGGTGCCTCCTAGTGTTTATTTAAAATCTTTGATCATGGCAATATTTTAGTAGGGTTAAAATTAAAGAAATGACATAACAACAATGAAAAGTAATGTAATGTAAAGCCCAAAAATGGCTTATTCATACCTAATTCTATACATAAATGTTAAAATTCAATATTCACAATGTCAAAGATATACAAAAGCTATCAGTAAAATCATACGACAACAGTCTTTTTGAAATATGTTCTGTAAGACTTTAATTAAGATGTCATTTTAACCAAATGAAAAAAAGAGTTCCACCACTAAATCTTATTAAAAACTGATCTCATATAAATATTTGATGACTGTCTGATTGACCAAGAGTGAATCTCTGAATTTGTTTGAAAATCAGACATGAAATGATCTGGATGACATCCCTCTCTGAATTTCCTGGTCAGATTATTTTTTACATACAGCAGCTTCTCTGTATATTATGGTTTGATAAATCTAGTCAATACAGCAGAAATCCAATCACAAGACAAGCCAAAATACTGTTGTAAATAAAATATTTATTTTATAATAAATAAATGTAAGTAAAATCTGAAGTTTGTATCCAGATATTTCACTTAATACGTCCCAGCAGGACCGTATGATAAATGTCACAGAGTACAGCCTTAGCCTCAGGACCCTGTCTACTGTACAGTGGATAGGAAGTCAGGCAGTTGACTCACACCAGAGTTCATAATAGTAGGTACAGCAGCCTGTCTCTCCGCAGCAGTGCCCTGTTTCACACAGGGAACCAGGATTGTTGTTTACCCCAGGACAGTACTTGGGACTGACAACAGGCCGGCTACCAGAACCCCCATGATGCTTCACCACCTAGTGGACAAAACACAGCATCACATATCACCACAGTGAAAATAACGTTACTGCAGAGATGAAATTGTAATGGTTGGTTCGGCTATGGAACAACTGCTAACTTTGTCTGTCGGCTGTTTGGTGATGTGCAGGTGGGTTTATCAGAGCTTTTTGCTATAAACAGGGAGCCTGATACTGTAACAAAACAGTAAAGTCGCAGGCCATAAAACCAAAACAGTGAGCTGAAAGATGCTAAAATGCTTTGTAGTGGGTGATAATTCTCTATAGGTTCCTCGCTACGAGTGACCCCTTTCACAATACACATCACACATTTAATCCATTCTTAATATAAACATATTGACTGGTGCAGCTTTAAGGTTAAGGTTTAATTTAAAAGAAAATCTCAGACCTCATTAACTGTGTGCATGTCAGCGTCCTTCTGAGAAACAGCCACCTAAAATGAGAAATGAAAGGTTACGTCTTAATCATCATTAGCAAGTCAGTGTGAGGGAGAGAAGCAAGTGAAGAACTGAATCCAGATATCAAATATCAAATGTTTGGCACATCATAAAAAGCCGGCAAAAAGTCTAGATGAGCCCAGGCACTTCAGCGAAACCATAAACCACAATAATAATGCAGCAAGAAGAGGTTGCTAAGTCTGTTGTGTACATAGTCACCACACATTCGACTGAGAAGTGCCAACAAATAATTATGCATTGTCATAGCAACCACTGTGGTTACGCTTGGAGGCTTTTTCTACTCATGCGGGCAATGTTTTGTATTATCCAGTGGTATGAAATGTTTAGTGGTGGTTGAAGGTCGAGCTCCCTACCGTAGCAGCTTCAGTCCCGTCCAGCCCCTGCAGGGACATGGTCATCTGTTAAAAGACAGAGAGGTACGACCGTTAAGATGGAGCAGCATAGAAATGATTCGACATAAATGGCAAGAATACACAAAAGATCGGCAGTACACGTTTCACCTGACAAGGGCATACACTTCACAAGAAACAAATTATACTGTGCTGTCATTCTAGTAATCAAGCATGACCAAAAAGGCCACTACAGGCCTATTTTCCAGTCTGAAGACGCTGGTTACTCTACACTCCTGGCTCTTCAAGGATATGGGAAGGTCAATGGCTTTTTAACAAAACCTATTTCTCCTCTGTGGGCTGAGATAGCAGACAGAAAGCACCAATTCCCAGAAACGCTCTTAAAAAAACCTTGTGTGTTCTCTCCCTCTCTTTCCTCATTTCCTTCAAACATACAGAAGTGTGCAAAAGGTAAATCTCTAAAACTGTGATGAATTAAAACAGTCAAGGGTTGCAACTACCAATTATCATTACTGATTTGTCTGCTCATAATTATTTTGGTTAACCGAAAAAACCCAAACATATCAATTTTACAATGATTTAAAACTGAGAAAAACTGTAAAATCTAAACATTGAGAAGCTGGAATCAGCAAATGTTTGGTATTTTTGCTTGATAAAAGGAATTGAACTCACAAGTCATTTATTAAAATGTATTAATTTTCTGTTGATCTGCTAATTGACAAAGGATTCAGACACTAAAGCAGTCATATGAAACATCTGGTCATTTTAAAGAATATTAATTTTCCACATGGGATTATTTTGACAAGTGTAGCATCTCACCAATACAACCAATCACACAGGTGGACCTACCTACTGTAAGGATGGATGCTAGCAAATAGCACTATTAATGAATGATCATATAATGATGAGTTCAAATATGATCTGCAGTGGAAATTTATACTACATGCGCGTTTACGCTACCCAAATGCAATTCTGTCACGGTGCAGATTTTAAAATTCTGTGTGTCACTCAGGCCTCTGTAAATGTCATTCAGGTCCACTGTGAGTAAAAGGGGGAAAAAAATACCAGCGTGTGTGCTGCTGGATGTGGGGCCACTGTGAAAAACAATGTGGAGACCCTGGGGGCTCACTGCCTTGTTGCACACCAGGCCGGCAGCCATGTAAATGAGACCTCTTTTGTTAACAACGGGCTGCTGGTTATGTACTCAGAATGGGGAACAATGTTGGCCCTGGACTGCAGTGTGTAGCTGTGTGTACACACAGTGCACACACAGCTACTAACTGGTTCAGAATTATAACTACTGTCTGTTTACAAAGTGCAAAATGACAATTAGCCAAAATTCAACAAGCAGCTAACTACAAATGACAATAGTAGCTGTTAGTAAGCCTAGAGACACTCATAGTTAGTGTATATATCATATACAACTGTGCATTCTATACACTTCTTCAACACGTGACGTATCCACAGGTTTATTAATACTGCATAACACAATATTACATGGCACTTTGGTGGAAGAGCAATGTCTAGGACATACATGGGACAGATAAGTCAAGTTTTCTGCCAAACATTGATCTGGCTGCAGGCAGCACCATGTGGCCATGAATGAACACATGATCTTCACAGGCAGTGCTATTATGCCTGGGTACATTTTTCGATACTAGCACTGATACACTACTTAATAGTTATATCTTGCCTTCATTAAACAGTCTAGACCTGGCAAAAGTCTGATTTAAATCTGAAACTATCTGATCAATCATGATTTGACATGTCTACTTTGCTACTACTAATTATAGATAAATAAGACATCCTGCAAACTGTTTGTTTTTGATATGTGTGGACCACTAAATATTGTGCAACAACAAAACCCAACAGATAAGTCATGCTGCATAGCAAACTGTCAAATATAACCACAGGTGGTTCATAAGTAAGCTTCTATACTGTTGTGAAAGTCAGAGTCAAGAGGGGAAATGTTCTGGCATCAGCGACGTCAAGCTGAGTTCCTGTGGTTAGCCCACCACATGGCACTGACTACATGCAGACTTCCCCAGAGACCACGGACTAGCCACAAATGATTTCCACCTCTGGGGTCCTGAAAGGTCTGCACAGCATCGCCACACACACACACCTTCACTACCTCCACCCTAGATGACATTAAACCCGTGAAGAACATGCGACTTTGTGTGTGTGTGTGTGTGTATCTGACTGTGGGTCACGGATGTCTATGTTTGAGCCTCTCTTCCACCTGAAAACCCAAATGTCATGAGCGGAGGGAAAATCGAGTGGAGGCTGACTGTGAAAGGCTGCGGGGTGTAATACAACATTCAAAATTCTGAAAACCAGCACAACAATAACATCAAGTCAAAGATATTTCAGCTGGTGTTTTAGATGGCAACAGTAAGTGAGCAAGTGAGAACAAGCACAGAAAACATGCCATTATGTAATGTAGTCAAGAAGACTATGACCAAGGATGTTAAATTATAAAACTGGCACGAATATTGGTTAAGATGTGATTAAGGTGAGGTTAAGACTCCTTAGACTCAAGCAAACTGTTGTTATCATGTGGCTCTAAAAGATTCATTTTCATTGTCAAACTGAATTCAAGAACGACAAACACTTTTCGCTACACTGATACCTATGAAAGAAAAGTCAAGACAAAGACAGGCACACATCTTATATTAAGACATAGACCAAGTTTACCAGATTAAAAATCAAATGCCAAGAATGTGACACATTCAAATTAGACCAAAACAAAAATGACTAGTGAAAAAACTCAAGTTACATCCTCCAACTGTCATTTTTTACTTTCATAAAGAAATGTTATAGTTACATTGTAAACCTGGCACAACCTCCTTTGGCAACACTGTGCTTAATTATGGTTATGCCACTAAAGCAAATTTGAATTTGAACATTAGATTTGCAAACATCCTTTTCTCTCCCCACAAGACTTTCACCTTTTAGTGCCAGGGGGTTTGTGGTCAGCGTTATTTTACATGTCACAACGACTGGCTGAGCATAGATGTTTCCTTGATTACGTTCACATTTTTCTAGATGTAATCCAATTTCAATTTCACTGTGGTATTATAAATACAGTTGTATAAATACTTCCATACAACAACAACAGACTTGAAACAAGGAAACATCATCTTCAGTGTTGAGCCAGCAATGTCCTGAATCAGCAGTATGGTGTTCTTCTGCTGGACAAGCAGCAGTAAATTAGATTTATTAGGCTATAATGGTCTGGCATTAAAAGCTCTTTTACTCACGCCTGAATAAAATAGAGTTAAATCCTTGGTGCATTACCACAGATTTTCTCAGCTACTTTTCTTGAAAGGAGGCATCAATTTGAAACCTAATTGCAGTTTCAGCAACACAAGTCAACAAGTCACAAACTACTAACATTCCTTTACTGTGCCCAGAGAAAGTTTACTGTAGGCCTATGTCTGTGGTAGCCCTTTCAATTTAGGATTGGAGTTCAGTGACCTTCCAGTACATTTTAAAATGTTTGTAAAGTATTCCCATAATATTCTGGACATTTTGTTGTAAATTAGAAGGCCCACACCTCTAAAACTTATCAGATGTTTTACATTAACCATTGCCTACAGTATCACAGACAGCCTTTCCACTTACCACAAACAATCAAACAGAAACCATACCTGACTGACTTCAGTGGATACACAAAACATTTGCTGCAGTGGTGCAAAGAAATGCACCTCTGTTGCCTCCAGAAACATGTCAAAAGATGCAACGACTCAAGACGAAGAAATGAAAAGACACATAGGCTACAGAGTAAGTTGATGCCACTGTTTGTCAACAACACAGGCAGAGGGAAGCATGTTGCAGCAGTGTTTTTATCAAAGGAAAGCTGTGCACTGCATTACCTCCTCCGCCTTCAGCCCGAGGCAGAATGTCAACGTTTTCTCTGGATCCATGGCGAGAGCTGAATACCAAGCTAAACAGAGAAAATATAAATGCAGATGTGGGCTGTTATTCTGCTAAGCCCCCATCACCGCTGTCCCACTCCACAGACACGGCGGCCTCCCCATCCGCCATTGCCCGGACAGACGGATTGATGCCCCTCCCAGACTACGCTGCACACACCGGGGTACCAGGGCCAGACTCCCAGTGTATTTTATGGATGGGACCGCGGAATATCACAGTGCAGACGGTTCAGTCGTCGACTGTTGTTTGCTGTAGTGAGATAAAGACGTTTCACTCTTTGTTTTCGCAGAGAGGGTCGGACCTGTGCATGATGTCATGCTTCTCCAGCCCCCTATGTACTTGTATGGGAGCGCTGCGGCTTTGATTGGCCCGGAGCTCCCAGCAACAGAGGCTGCCTCAACTGGGCTTTATTCACACGCTGTTGCTTTATTAACTACACCTAAGCATAAAACCGCAACACCTATAGGTTTTGTAATTGTAGTGAAACAGAGCCATGATATTTAACAATATAGTTGTATACAAAGGTTAGCTGAACAGCCAGTTTTGATCTGTGATTTGTACGAGCAGGACGTAGCCAACAATATACTCTAGAAATATACTTCAAATATTAATTATCCGGGGTTGGAAGACCTTTAAGTTAAATTGCACAATAAAGTAAGAGTTAATTAGTCCATTGCAAGTAAAAACTGCATACGAAATTAGTGAACAAGTAGCAGAAGTATCAATGGTAAAATAAATTGCGTATAAGAATTAAACCTTGAAATCTTGAATTATTGTTGCATTATGTGCAAATATTATAGCTGTTCTCAAACGGCTTAAATCAGCTTCAGACTTGTAGGCGTATTTATTTTATACTTAAAGTACATTTCCCTCTGAAATACAATATAGCCGTACACCAGCGACACCAAATTTAACAGTTAAAAAAACAACAACCCTTTTCTATCACGCTAGCCGTTAGCTATGAATTCAGTAACGGCTAACGGTCAAACAACTTTACTGTTAAGAGGCTGAAGGCAGGATACATCCACAGTTGCAGGACTAGCATAATGTTACTTTAAACCAAAGCAATGAATGGTTTAAAATGGGAGAGTGACTTGCTATCTCCTTAAGCAAACTATTCTATCAGCATTAGCTTGCCAGACTCTTCTGGGTATGGACAGTCTAGGTAGGTAATACAGTGCTATCTAAGCTAATGAGTGCCAACTGTTTGAAGAGCACCTGTTTACTATGACAAGCTTTGGGGTTGCTGTCATTATCCTTAAAGGTTTTATAGGTTAAAATAATTTATTTATAGGTTAAAATCAGGGTGCTTGTTGCTAGGCAGTTTTGTAGAGGTTTCCATTGCTATGGAGTCAGGTCAGTCCTTGGGGCTCCTCAGGGCTCTAGGGGCTCCTTGTTAGGGGCCTCAAGAGGTTGCCCGCCTTGCCTGTCAATAGAATTGGCCTCTTTGCCTGCAGTATTTTGAGCATATTGTTGACAACATACAGTATGTTCTAATAATATAATGTCTGACCAAATAATACATGTGCCCTGTTGCTGAACTTAAGTATATTGTTTGTCATTTTTTGTTTGACTTTGTCCATTCTGAGCCTGCATGTGTTCGCGAAGTATTATTTAATTTTACAACATTTTATGATGCTGTCTTGACCAGGACCCTTGTAAACTAGTTTTGAATTTCAATGGAAATATTCCTGGCAAAATAAAAGTCATGTCATGTGTCTTGATCCACATCATAGCCATATCAAAACCTACCAGGGTAGATAGAAATCCAGCAAGGTGCATCAGTGACAGTTTGGGTCTGTTCGTCACAAGAGGGCAGCAGACTACAGGTGTTTGCTTTTTGAGTAATTTTTCTGCACTTAGGCGCTGAGGTAGGACGAATGACCTGTAGTCAAAAGACTCCAGCTCATTAAGACTTGGGCAAACTGTTACTGTTAAGGACATGCTCATGAAACTGCACTTCATTTGAGACTTATTTATCTTTACTCATTTATTCATTCTCTCTCTGCCTTTCCCTCTTTGTGTGTGTGTGTGTGTGTGTGTGTGTGCCACTTGACACAAAAGGGGAACAAGGAAACTACAGTATTTCCACGGTGAAATACAAGTTGGAGCTCTTGCTCACCAGTTTTGGTTGTGCCTTTGAGTGTAAACCCATTAAACCACCTGGATTAAAGGGAGCACTAATAAACAGGGTGTGTTAGCCCCTTAGAGGTATCGTGTTAAACCAGCAATGGGTGTTAACTGGTTGGTAACCACACCATGTTTCATACCATGTCAATGAGCCACATGCAGACAGTAATTTATAAAGAACATCTTTGTGAAATGCTGTTCATCAGTATTCACAACTGCTGGTAGCTTTGCACTTGAAGTGAAGTAATCAATAATTCAAATGGGAGCAAGATAGCAAAAAAGCTGAAATGGATCGGAACAAGTTCTTAAAACAAGAACTAAAAGTAGATAAAATAAAGCTAAAAAATCTCCCTACATCAGTTGTGTCCACCATAACACTGTACCCTGATTTACTGTAATTTTCCTACGCATTTAAGAGAAGACGTTTGGTCAACATGTATGCTCACCCACATAATGACACAATGTGATAAAACACACTTCCTCTGACCCGACTTAGCACATACTCATGCATGTGTACACCCACACGTAGACACACGAAAACAACAAACCCAATAGGCGAGGGAAGTTATATTTTTTGTTTTAGTGAAAATGTATTTACATAAATACACCATACTGTGGTATATGAATACATATACAGTGTTTTTGCTTCAAAATTAAGAACTATTTCAGTCAGAACAGCTAGAGCTATGTCACACCTTTACATCACACAAGGCTTGTCAACAACTAATATGTGGAAAAGTGAGACTTGATAAACTTGTTAGAAAAGGGAACACGAGAAGAGCACACCAATACTTGCAATATCATTTAGAGGAAATTCAAAGTGAAACTCAGTTTGTGTTTTGTTTTTATTTCCATGGTGTGGTTAGACATGTGATTTATGCAGTAATTACTCCTGCTAATTACTTTATGTCTTCTCCATAGCCCTAGAAATATGTAGGTTAAGCCTTGCACGTCTCTCTCTCCCTCACTCTTATCTCACAAGAGGAGGAGTAAAGCAGCAGCAGCAGCTTTAAGATGACATATAAAGCATTTTTCTTTCAAGCAAGTTTATATTTCTTTAACAAATACATGATTTTTATTCAAACAGAAACTATTTGGGGGAACTGTTTAAAGTGAGTTTGTTTGGCATTGAATCCTCCTGAGCCAGCAGGCACACGTGAGGTTCAAAAGGCATGGTTACAACCACTAAACAACTTATGAGGGCCCTTTGAAAATGATAAGTTACTGCATGTTACTGCAAAGGCAGCGCGCACAATGGATGCTGTATGACAGCATGAGGGATGACAAAACATAGGTTGTTTTGTGATGGATCAGATGCCACTGGGGCCCAAACTGAAGAGGTCATACTGTAGACTTTGACACAGTCGTCAAAAATAAGACAGTAAGGAATGTCTCCTGTGGCTACATGGCTGCTGTGTTATTTTGAAACCTGTCCATCAAATGATTGTCATAAGTCTTCTTAATGATGTCACTCTGGAAAGCTAGTGGAGAAAAAGCAACTTTAAACTTCCCTTTTCTCTCTAAATGCCCAACAGAAAGTCCACAAATCAACCACCGAAGCTTAATAATTTGCTAAGGCCAGGAAATGCAAAGTGGTCTGGTGCTGCAAAACAACACGCATCTGCCTGCACTTACCACACTGTAAAGTCACATCCTGTGCCTCGTGGACATTTTTAAATGTCACTGTAAATGACAGCACAGTGCACGATGAGTCCCTGAAGGGGAGAGAAAAATTCCATATACTTTGCATCATTACCAGCCATTTTCCAAAGCAATGAGGAGCACTGAGCTTTATGTTTATCTGCATGTTGAGCCACATGTTACAGCCACATGTTTGTCTTTTTCTCTGCATGTGCCTTTGATAGAAAGAAACCTTAATATTTGAATTTTCTGCAGGGAAGTAAACTCCTATTCTCTTTATGTAGCTTCTCCCTGGGCCCTTTTGAAGGCCCTAATTTGCACCGTATTTGACTCGGTACTCGAAAACATGCAAAGCCACAGGTTGCTTATTTACTGAGATGCATAACAGGGATCCCCATAAACTCAATCAGTGCTAAAGTTTAACACACCAAGACAATTTGATTGTCAACAAAATCTAATTCAGCATCTTCTGTTCTTTTTTCCCATACTGAACACATTGCTGAAAGGCCCTAAAAACAGCTTCTTATTATAAGAAATAGGGTCCTACATGAATACCACATTATCCGTTAAAACGATACTGGTTATTTCACATAAGACATTTCTATATTTGTATTTGTCCGTGATCCTCCTACAGACAAATACATTTGTTTAGGTTTGTTGCCTATGTTGCCAGGGAGATGCCACTGTCAATCAACTCTGATTTAACCACACCCACACAGTCCTGATGAAGCAGATTAGCAGAATTTTTGAGTGCTTAACTCTTATTTATGTATAACTAAAGAATGTTGTCTTCTTTTTTTTTTACCTAACTTTATCTTTGATCATTGCTTTAAATATTTAATGGTATTAAGAAATACTCAACATTTGAAACCAAGTTTTCAGGTGCTTTAAAACTTGTCGAGTGTCTCTGCGAGCAGTACTTAGACACTTCGCCATCACTTGTCCCATCAATCAAGTAACTGCCAGTGATACCTGACGTCCAGCACGAGGCCTTGATATGCTCCCTAGAAGATCCTCCACCAGCTGTCACTGGTTAAGACAGACCAAGTCACTGGATCAGTGTCTTTGGCCTCTTTGTTTGAAGTATGACTGCAGTGTTATCATCAGCATCATAAATCAGCTGTCCTTGTGCTAATATACTACAGCTGTCCAACAGAACTACAGGGAGACAGATACACAAAACTATTTTTCTGATGTTTGTCGAAGGATCACAGGACTAATCCGATTGCAAACATTTGACATTATGTGGTGCAGCCCTACACCAACCACATGCAAACCAAACACATAAAAACACAATTGCTAATTGCTATATCTGTCAATACACAGACACAAGAGGCTGTACTGCTTTATCACTTTATGATGCGTCCCCACCTCATCTCATGTGAGTGGACATCATGCGATATTCAGTGGGAACTGTGTTTTTGCTGATGTGTGCCCAATCAATGTGTGGTATGTGGTTCCATAGAGGTGCGACAGTTGTATCAATGTGAGTCACTATCTCCTGGAAAGAGAGCACACCCTGACTCTGCTAAATAATGAGTTGGCAGTAAGGATCTGCTGTTTGGGCACAAACTTCAGCTCACAACTCTCACCGACACAAACAAAAAACCAAACATTTTATTTTCCATTTTCCTCAACCGGGATTATTATTATTTTGGGGTGCGGGGTAATAAAAGTATTGTTTCCACATGAAAGCAATTGAAGGAAACATAATGTATTGCTCTGAAACTCTGAACTCATCCACAAGGAGATAAACTGGTTCTCACTCAGAGAGAAAGCACACGTGACTGACAGCCTGTTTTGCACTCCTACTCTCCTGTTCCTCTCTTTGACAGTGGATTAAACTGACAGACCCCACCCCCATCCCCCACCACACACAGACACACACACACAGTCTGAAACCACAGGACAAACAGAGGTTCATGACAAGTCCTGGCAAGTCATCTGTAGTTAACTTAATGCGGATAGTAGAGACCTCGATGCACCCATGCACACACATATATACGCACAAGCGCATGCTATCAAACATGATTATCATGCCGTTGAGTGAAACAACCAAAACATCATATGAGAAGGCTTGCATCAGGTTACCTCACGCTGCTGCCTGAAATCCATAGCTTTACACCAGAGTATCATAACCAAAGAACACAAACACAGTGTTGTATATCATAATCCAAAGACTTAAGTTTTGATATTTTTGTTTACTTGCAGGTTAGAAAGGATTAACTACTGAGCCTTGTGCATCCTTAAGTAAGCTAATTTTTCTTATGTACCATGGATACAGAAGTCAGACATTAAAAACATTCAAATCTAGTGTTAGGGAAAAAACAAAACAAACCACCAACAGTAAAGAGTAATGATTGTCTGCATTGAAACCTTCAGCATGTTAGTTTAGACACAACACATGCACATGCATAAATAGTGAGCAATAATACTTGAATGACTCCCTAATGTAATACATGTGAGTTTAAAATGGTCCCATAGGATATATGCTGCTTTTGGCAGCCACCGCTTCACTCTATTTCTGATGCACTCTGTGCACACAGCAGTGACACAAACAACAGTGGTTTACCCTGCTGAGTGCTGGAAAAACAGAATATATCAAAGACAAAGGAGATGAAACCCACCATAGGGATCACATTCAAAGCTTCTACCCCTTCAAAATGAATTATCCATGGCAGGGCCCATAGTTAACTAAGACAAGACAAGTATTGGACAACATTGATTTGAAGGGGAGTAAAGAATGGGGGAAGGGAATTGAAAGAAGCGCATATGAAAAACAGAGAAGGAAAAACCATGAATAAGTTTTAAAAAACAAAAGGCCTCCATATCAGTACAGTTCCTCCCTTTACCCCACCGCTGATTCCACTCCCTCCACAGGACCTTGATGGCTTTCTTCAGTGTTTGGTGCTGCTGCTGACAAAAGGCTTTTGTCTAAGCCCGACACAAAAACAAGAGGAACCCAGAGGACCATCAGAGAGGAACAGAGAAGCATGAGCAGGACAACAAGTGCACCAAGCTGAGTTGCACCACTGATGGCAGCAAGTGAGTCAGCAGAGGAAACTCTAGCATAAGCAGAAAAGCTGGTTCCCAGTGCAGGTCTGCAATGTGTCTGTTTCCCCATCATCTTATTTGAGTTCAATAACATTGTTTCAAAGAGGACTGACTGATTCAAGTCTTACTGCTGCAGCCACGTAAGCATGCACAAAGAGAAAAACATGCATTTTTTTGTTCTGCAGCCTGTTGTTTTGCCATGGTGTCTGGAGACAAAAAAGAAACCGAGAAACTGTTAATATGGTATCTATAAAAAGGCACTGACTAATATTGAAACATGCCTCTTTGTGCTAAATTGCAAACAGCTTTTGAGGCTTGCACTTTTCTGTGTCACACCTGCTTTTAGTGACTCAAGATGAAAGTGTGCCTGTGAGGAGTAACACTTTTGCAAACACCACAAATTTGTTATTTTCTGTCATTCTGACTCAGTAAAACATTTCTCAAGTAATCTGGTTTCTGGTGTCCTTCTCCTCCTTTCCTTGCAGATTTGTTGCTGCACATTTCAGTCCAGTGAATTCTTAGCTGGCCTGAGTCCACCACAGACTCTCTCTCAGTTTTCCCTTCTCCTCAGCTCTGGTGCCCTCTATTTTCTTTCTGTTTTTTTTCTGGAGTCCTGAGACACAGTGACCCATTTCCAGTTCCTTCCTCTCTCCGAAGCAGAGTGTGTGTAAATGTTAAAGCTAACGGTTTTTGTTTTTGCAGCGTTTTTGCTCCAGAGGCTCCCACCTCCTTTGTTCTTTCTCTTTCTCCCATACAACACACCCACCCCACCTCACTCACTCTCTCTGCATGACCCAGGGAAGCGTCCTGTTTGCAAGTGGGAGTGGATAGGGACCTTTGCCATGAGTCATTACCAAGGGACCCCTGGCACTCAGCTGTACCCCTCCTCTGCATGCAAGGAATGCTAGCTAGATGCACTCCAGCCTTAATGAAAGGGGGCACTCATTCAGATGCAGACAGCAGAACTTTATGAAAGTTTGATAGACAGCAGGGTGTTGACAAAGAAAAGCAATTTTGAAACATGAGAATTTTCCAAGCGTAACAAGTCCATCCAGAGGACCAGAAAATTGACAGTCAGAAGGTTTTTATGAGTTTTTATTTTTCCCTTTTTTTCTTCTTTACGTGTGCATTTGCAGACACACACAGGACTCTGGCCCTCTGGCATACTCTGTCATTAAACATGCATGTGCGTCTTGCAACCTGTGTTACATATACCTGTACAATCCATTATAACATAAAAAGAAAACAAAAACAGTAAAAAAATCTGTTTTTCTGTCCTTCTTTTTCTCTTCTTTTTTCCCTGTTGTTTCTTTTATGCCTCTTGACTCCAGCTTCTCCTCCCTCTTGTTTTTCTCCCTCATTGCCTCTACCTTCCCCATGGCTGAGTCTGGCAGGGCCACGGGTTCAAAGATGTGCAAGCACCATAATGTAGGTCAGCCATCGGTGCTGAGTTACCGATTAGAAACAGCTGTGCGTTTGTGGGCCATTCTCTCTGTGTGCTGAGGCCAGCAGCCATCGCACAGTCGTACTGAGCTATAACTTCACTGTTCAAATGCCCCCCTGCTCTGAAACTCCTGCACTTTGTTCCACTTTCATCCCCTAAAAATGATGAATAATGGGATTGCATGAGCACTTTGGTTCTGGTCAGTTCTTATGAAACATGCTCCTGGATTTAAATGCAAACAAATCTTGTGAATCCTCCTCATGACTGCTGCTGTCCTACTGATCTCTGTGCATGCAGAAAAATAAAAGTGCATGTAACTAGCATGTTTTTGTCTTTACCAACATGCATGTTTCCTCTCTTGTTGCTGTTTCGGTTCCTTCATAAAACACCCCTGGAGGTGCATTACCCTCCTTTTCTCTGAGCTAGGCATATCTGTGGTCCTGCCTATTGTTTTTGGATGACAACATTGCTCAACTGCAGAATGTGTTTCCCTCCTGCTGCTCTGTACAATAGCTGATGTGTAACATGAATTAACCAGCGGGTGCCTGAGCTGAGTCAAAGCTGCAGTGGTCCTGAACGTGACACCAACACTAGCGTGTCTGGATTAGCCGTTGATGCCCCTCCAGACCTAATTCCCAGCGCTGGATCTTATATACACATATATACACACACAGCACCTGGGGGTAATTACCTGCCACAGCCCATGGGGACGCCACCTGTCAGGGGCCTCAGCTTGTGTATGGAGAAAAGAAAGATGGCTTATTTTTTTGGAGAGGAGTGCCGCACATATCAATCTTCACATTCAGCATTACAAGTAAGTCCACACAGAGACCCCTCCCCAAAACCACACAAGCAAGAAAACACACCACTGAAGTTGAGTATAGCAGGAAGACAGCAGTGATGACTCTTCACAGTCCGGACCCTTTAACAGCCCTCCCTCCACTGCCAGCTCAGCAGTGGATATGAGCCAAACCCTGTACCTTGCAGCTGTGGGCCTAAAATGCCAGATGGGAAAAATAATGCACACAGACACCCAAACACACACATCCACATATAGCACACTCAAAATGAAAGTGTGCGTGCAAGAGCATAAACAAAGGTTCACATGCAATCAGTCACAAAAAACATGTCGCACTGTATGTATAACCCCTTTAGATGGTAGTAATTAAAGTAGCGTGTTGTCTCTGACATTTGTCCCTGCCACGCCCTTTTACCACTTGTGAGCTAGCTAGACATTTCAGCAACGCAGGTACTCCCACACACACGCAACTAATTATTGTGTGTGTATTTTTTTTCCAAAGCTTATGGAGGCTAACAGCTGCTTAGTTTCCAAGCTAAAGAACTGTGTGCTGCATATTTAGTTTTAACTAGTGTTTCTGTGTGTGTGATGGCTGCTTTGTGTGCATTGTTGTTTTATATATGTAATTTTTTCTGAGGTCTCTCTAGCGGCATTTTTAGCCATATTATGGCAAGAACATAGTAAGCATACAGATTGACAGTTTAAAAGTGAATTATGCTGCAGAAGTGGTTCAGGAAGTTTCTGCGTGTGATGAGTTTGACATTCTCGTTTTCTTGCTGGGAATTTGATGGAGCCAGGAGGCAATTAACTTACGTTAGCATACAGACTGCATGCAGCAGTACAGCACGTAACTAACTCGACCCATAAAACAATTTTTTTTTTTTTTTTAATATTTTGGTTTGGATTAAACAAAGACTTGTTTATTTTGGACCGAGCCATGTAAGCTTTTCCTCCCAGTTTCCAGTCTTTATGCTAAGCTAAGCTAATCCCCTGGCTCCCGCTCTGTACTTAACGCACAGACATGAGAGTGGTATCGATCTTCTCATCTAACTCTCAGCAACAAAGAAAATAAGACAATTTCCCAAATTGTCAAAGTATTTATTTATGTTACATCTATGTTTTTTTTTCAGCTGTAAAATCCGGTAAGCACTGGAATAATCAACATCCAAGAAGACCACTGCTACTGTTTTCTATCAGAAAAAAATACAAACCTTTAAAGCCACCTGTCAAACCTACAGGGGGTGAGTTAAAAGACATATTTCGGGTGGAGTAACACTTCAACTGAATGCGCGGAAATGTACAGTAAACAAGTCACAAAGGTTAAAAGCAATGGCACACCAGGGATTTGTAAATCCAGACATCCTGACAAGGTTTCCCAGGACAGCTTCAGTGCTGCTTCTTGTTTCATCTAGAGAGGCCCTTTCATTTTCTAATATTCATCCATTATCAGAAGAGAATTACATCCATTGGTGGGTGGTCTGTCACCATCCTTTTCTGCTGCCCACCCACAAGAGGATACAGGCCTGGTTTGGATATTTATAGGGAGGATGTTTGTTGTTAGAGACCCGCTGTTTGAGTGTATGAATTAGCTTAAGTTCGCCAGTTGCCATGGTCACGGATATGGTTGTTTTATTTCAGCCCATTCAACCTCACATACACCCTCCCTCCCTTCCTTGAGTTTCAGTGGCTGTATGGCTTTTATATGTGGTGTTGGTGCCTGTGCTTCAGCCTGGTGGGACTTTTCCTCACTAGTTAAGCAGCGCTAACATTAAAATTTACAGTTTACATTTAAACTGAGTGAGGCAAAAAATGCAGATGATGTTTTTATTAGTGTCACTGATTTTCTTTCTGCCAGATTTCCCATGATTTCCACATCCTCGACTACATGTCTGAATGCAGCAGCCCTGTGCACCCATGCTTTAACATCACTTGAGTTCCTGGTCCCACGGAGGACATATGCCACAACAACATGGTGTGGTCATGTGGCATATTGAGCACAAGAGGGGACGGAGCGAATGACAGTCGTTCTACCATGCCAGGAAGGCAGAGGAACTGAGGAACCCAGGAACTGGGAGAGTGTCCAGGTGGCCAGTGCCAGACGCAGAAAACAGTCCAGGTGCCACCGCTAGTGCCACAAAAAAGAGATTGAACCACATGACTGAAACGGCATAGGATCGACAAATAGTTTGCCACCTTTCAGCTTCTTGCTGTGTGAACAGCCGTCAGCTCTGTGGGCAGAACCACACACAGAGAGAAAGCAGGACAGAGGAGGGGACACAGATGGGAGAATGCATGGGTGGAAGGGGAGGAAAGAGTCTTTTAGATGGTCTTTATTCACATCTACAGACCCAGAACACACTGCTGCCAAATCAGCTACATGCAAGTTGCAGGAGCAACAAATATGGTGCAAGAAAAATGTCAAGTGGTAGTCTCCAAAATCATGATTTCAAAAAGAAAGAAGAGTGGGTAATGATAGCCAATGATATAATGAGCAGACAGTTTTACAAATACTGCTAATAGTCATGCAACCTGTGCACATTTGTGATTGAGCTACCTCAAGTTTTTTGTGACTTCTCAGACTTCTATTTTATCATCTGTTAACATTATTTTGTCTATCCTTGTATGTCCTTGAAAACAACCAAACTGTGGCCTATGAGTATCTACATCATATGCTCATCACACATGCTGAGATAAGCATGTCTGTATTATGACTCAAACTGACATGACAGCCAGCACGTTGAAGCTGGATTGTGAAAGCTGACAGCCTGATTATTGTCTTTAAAGTCCTAAAAAAAAGTTGATGGCCTTCTGAAGTCGCCTGACAGGGTCCTCCCCAAACACTTCTAAATGTTGCTGCAAAACATAAACACAAAGATCAAGTACAATGATTGTGGAGGGAAAACGTCTAGACTGGATGCACGAATGTGTTTATGTGTGTACGTGGGAGGACTGCCCTATACATCTGAGATATTCTGGCTGAAAGAAAGAAACATAAACCCACGGACTGAGGTTTGGAGCCTAGCAACATCAAAGCTTCCAAGTCAGGGTTGTGATGAGTCTCAGGCTTACAGAGGTTTTGTTATGTGTCGCAAACTGCCAGCTATACCATGAGAGCGCCCTGCCTTAAAATCATAATAACATGATGCAATAGAGTTCTGCAAATGTACAGCACCTCTTTGATTTGTTACAGACAAACGTTAAAACAGACAAATCAAGGTGATAAGTTTCACAGTTTGCTTTGTACAATAACATATTTGACCTGTTTTTAATTGAACACTGTAAGGCAGATAAGTAACAAACATTGGATCATGCAATCGGACGTTTGGGTTACGTTGTACAGACTTAACCCCTGTTGTGTACACACCCCACCTCACCCTTTAAGAACATTTCCAGACAGTTAACTCTGGTATGTCTCTGGTTCGTCACCACCTATGACACACAGGGTGCTCCTGAAAATGCACTGGGGGAGAGATGGATGATGGGACATGCAATTTCAGTGACTAAGGTATTGTGTTAGTGTCTATATGCAAACCATGTGGTGTATTGCATCAACCTAAAGCTGAATGGAAAATTGTGAATTGCAGGTGTGAGGTCACATAAGCAGGAGCACCTATTTGTCATGGGACATAATTAATCCGGTGAACATGAGATGTTGCTCGCAACCAATCAGAGTGTGCTCACACTAATACGATGTGACCTTTATTCACTATGGGCATGAACACTGGATTTCTGATCTTAGCCTTGTAATAGGCTTTAACTCTATCAGTTCAGGGTTTTAGCATCTATTTCAACTCAGACAAGACCTATATGGCTTGATTTGTATTTTTTTTTAAAAAGCTACTCCTTTAACAATAATCTGATCCTGGGCCTGTTGACAGAAAATGCAAAACGTTTCGGTGGACTCTTGTCCTTTCTGCAGTTACACTAGAGCGTAGTGGCATTGACAGGCCTAATCCTGATTACATTCGGAACCAAAATGGCGGAAAGCAGACTACAGTAACTGACCTTTGTCCCAAAGGATGGAGTGGAGGGTGGGAGGTGGAGGGTGCTTGCAAATGGGAGGAAGGTAGTGAGTAAACAATATCAACAAGATAAACAACTCCCCAACTCTGCAATGTGTTTTCTCTCGTCTCTCATTAGCTTTCTTGATTAGCAATCACACTGGAATCACATTAGCACACTGTACCAGAGCTATGATTTTCCACAAGCATGGACCCAAACAATGTCAGGGTTTAATAAGATGGGAAACGGGTGTTTAATATTGACGTTCAGCAAGTAGGCCTTATTTTAAGGTAATCATATATAATTTTAATATGTACACTAAAGGCAGAAAATACCTATATTCAGATGGTAGTGAATTTTATCTTAAGAGAACATCCTGGTTAAAGAGGGGTCAAACAATAAACAAATAAATGACACAAGCTCTCTCAGACTTGGCTTGTCTGTCCTGGCTCCAGAGTATTTATTGTTGTCTTTAAAGACTAAAAGACTTAGTAACTTCTGAGTCTCCAGACTATTTATTGATGAAGAAGGTTTTATGAGCTACAAGCATGAATGCAGGCTGACAGTGGAGTCTCGGGTAAAAAGCAACCGCCCACCAGTCACATATTGAAAGTGTTTGGGTTATTTCCTGAGAACATCACTTTGATTGCGGAATTATCACTTTGAGACTACCTGCTGTGGCTCAGGAAGCAGAAAACACATGTTGCTGATATTTTGTTCCTCACTCATGTCTAAAAAGGGAAATTGACAGAAGCAGGAGAATGAAACCTTACATTTTTATTTCATGAAATTGATTACTTTTATGATTGATGACTATTGCATAATGGCTGAACTGTACACTGAAGAATATACGTGTCATTATCTTTTATAAATACAAATAAAGACCTTAATTTATTAATAGTCTCAGTTCTCTGTGATTACATATGGAAGGCTTCTGCAGAGTTGCAGCACACACAGTTTACCCAGTAATTTACAAGCAAACAAGGCAAATGAGAAGACTTTAAAGTGGACTTTGTAGCTGCTTAAAACACCACTGATGATCTGCGGCACAAACGTTGCCGTAGAGGCCAGCAGGACACTGGTGGGATCGACAGGATCGAGATGATTGGCTAAGATGGAGCAATAGATGGAAGAAAACAAAGAAAGAGTGGCGAGAGTAGTCATTTGGCTGCCAGGCCCGAGGCAATGAGCAATGCACGGCCTGAGCCACTGTGATCAGAGAGCATGCAGATGATAAGTCTATAAATAGAAACATGCAGCGGGAGGGACAAAGGCTATTTCCTTTCATATGATGCAAAAGGATGGTTGAATTTCTGTACTGTAATGAGCACTTTAGAACTTGACCTGTTATCATGAATTTCCATTCTGCCTCAATGACATAAAACACACTAGCATGATTTATGCCATTTAGCATTTATGAGATGAAGATAAGTTTAGTTGTATATGTCAATTAAAAAAAAAGACAAAAATTCATGCATGCTGCAAACTACATGGATAGAACAACCATGAAAATAGATACCAGGCAATAGATACTAAGATTAGGCAATCGGGCTTCTATATGGCTGTGAAAATGCTCCTCCTTATCGAAAGTGTTTTGTCAATTTTTTTCTTGGTTTGTAGCCAAGAATTTGAGTCTACATGACAGTGGTTCAGTTTTCATTTTTAAAATAGATTTTAAATGTCATACATGCTGAAATCCAATAGGTTCAAGTACATTAACAAAACCAGATGTTATTTTGCAAGTCTTTTGCATTCTGAATGAACAGAAGGTCTGAGTTTGTCCTTCGTGTCTGCTTGATCAGCGAGCAGTAACCATACTAACCCCTTCTTATAAAGACTCTTGTCTAAAGTTATTACTGCAACTGAGATGATTGTCAAACCATGTCACTGAATAAGCCACATCTTTCTACTGAAGTCCACTTCAGTAAGAGAGGAAACAGGACTTCTAAAACAATGCAGGGTGAATACGAGTAAAAACCTCAGAAATTATAACATGCACAAGATGATTAATTCTTGCTTACATAAAAGATCCTTGCAGAGTCATGGTCAACTTTCTCACAGGCATTTGCTCGATTACATTGACCTCCAGTGAGGTCAAACAAATGCTCACACAAAAAAAAAACCTGACGGGACAAACACACTGTGTGACTCCATAAACCTGTGGCCTCCTGCAATGAGATGTACAAAGTTCAATGGCAGAGTGAATCGACATCACTGCATATGTGGGCATATGATAAGAAGTGTACAAGTGGCAGAGCTTCTCTATAATTACCACAGGAATAGTCATGAGGTGTAGCCAATACACAGCATCAGGACTGACCAGAAATGCAATAGCTTAGTTGTTGTGAAACACTTGCACTTTATGTGTGTCCGTGTTATAGTTTCACTATGACTACTGTACACCGGCTGTACTGTTTCAAACAAGGATGTAGTGCGGCTAATTTTGTCTCTTGTTTACTGTGTCTTCTAATCACCAGGAAGAACGTACGATACAAACAAGATTCTCCTGTCAAAAGCTATCAAACCTCCTCATAAATAAATCATTAAGCTTAAGGAGTGGCACAAAAAAAGCAAAAAATATCTCCCCTATTCTGATTTGTAATATAGTGAGTTAGAATTGCATGGGAGGAGAGATCATTAATCATCTCACTAGCAAGCAGCCTTGCCTCATAAGTGGGTATTAAAAGGACAAACAAAAGATAGCTAACACAACATAGAAACCATCCCCATGATCCTGGTCTGCATCATGGCAACAATGAATTTGTGAATTACCAAAAAAAAAAAACCAAGTATTATTGCGCTAAACAGGAGTTGCCACTCCATTCAGACGACACTGAAATTAAGTCATGCAAAACAAAGGCAGGCAAAAAACAGGAAATTCTCTTGAATTGATATACATAAATTGATATACAGTTTCATTTGCAGCTGAATGTGGTTTCTGCATGGCTTCAGCTGGGGGGACCAAATATAATCTCAGTTTTTGTAAATGTCGTAAATGTCAAACCATCCACAATCACCTGCATCCTGAATGTCTTTACTTGACACACAATTAACATTTACACTTAGTTGCCAGTCACACCAAGCTAAAGCTAATGCAGCATAATATAACAGTCCTGCACTAAATCCCACCTTTATGACATTTATAATGTTCAGTTTTTGGTGAAACTGTTTTAGAGGGGTGTTGATTCAACTTCATGGTCCTTTTGTGGTGTTGATGAGTTGTGTTGTGTTAAGAGTGAGAAGTGTTTCTTATATTTTGTCCAACCAAATTATATCAATGAGGGGTAGACTAAATATTAGAAATACCTTTGAGTTTAACACATTCATTTTAGCTTGATGATATATACAACAAAGTGCAGCATTTAGTCATTTTACAGTGTGTTGTATACAAATGGATATAGTACATTTTAGCACCACTGATATGTTTCCATTTGTGTTTGTGTGGCTGCTATTGGCAATCACACACAGCTTTACACATTTTAGGTAATTTTTTAATTTGCACATCCCTCGTGCAAACGTGTTGACATGTACAAAAGCTGACAGCAACAGACTCACAGCAATTTATGCTGTCTGACATCTTGCAATCTATGATAAACTGTCTGCAGTACAGGCCCCATGAGGATCCTGCGTGACACTTATTACCAAGAAACTACAACAAAAACAATGTTTGTGGCTCTGAGTCTCAAGGGCCCTTTCCTCATCATCCACACTAAAAGTCACTTCCCTCATTGTGACGCCTTTGTGATTTCTTCAGACTGTACTCCAACAATCTGAGGCACAAACATCTGGCTGCTAACAATATAAACTGCCTGCCATGCAGACCAACCCACATTTATACTCTGCAGGAACTCCTGCTGAGATATTGACACTTTGCTCATGCCCACAATTCAGCTGCAAGCATATTACACAGCTGGGGGTTCTCTCTGTGATTATTAATTAAGCAACATTAGGCTTGATTCTGATGGGATTTGCCCTCTGAAATGAAGCACTAGTATTGAATCTGGAGCCAGAAGTAGCTGCTACTACCAGAGGTGTAAACTCGAGTCACATGAGTTGGACTTCAGTCAGACTTGAGGCATGAATCTGATGACATTAGACAATTCAACAAAATCAAAAAAGACTTGCAACTGGACTTTGACTGTGACTTTAACACCAATGACTTGTGACTTCACTTTGACTTTAGCCTTTCGACTTGCAATGTCTTGTATCCTCCCAAAGACCATTAACTAAAAATATCATATTTTGTTATGTTATATTTTGTCTGTTGTCATTTCACAGCAGGAGGGAAAGGTCTTATTTGGCATTGCAAACAAGCAGGTTGACAGTAGATATCCTCGAATTCTAACACTGGGATGTAAAGACTATTCTGAGATCAACAAAAAATGGACGTGCAAAACTTGAAACAGAAAATAGTAAAAATAAAAAAATAAAAAAAGGCCATCACAATTTGTCAAAGTTGACTTATTTAAATTGTTTTCTATTCACATTTGAGATGCTGAAACCAGAATATATTTGACATTTTCACTGTAAACATTGTTGTAGATTAATTTTCTGTCAGTCAACCGATTAATCAACTATTGATTATTAATTGTTTCAGCTCTGTGTCACAGGAATAACATACCAAGGCACACCTAAAAATTAGCTTTTAAATGTTATGAAGTTTATTGGTGAGTAATAAATAAGAATTTTAAAAAGCCTTCAGTACCTCTGAAAATTTACTATTCTGTTACTCTGTTTAAAATTGGACTTCGACTTCACTTGGAACTTCATAGCCAAAACCTGAGACCTGCAGAACAATGACTTTGTCCCAGCTCTGGCTACATTTTACATTTTCACTGTATTTTCCTCAACACCATGCAAATAACACTGTAGCTCATTTTATATTTTCAGAACTCATAAGCCAATTCAGTTTCTGCAGCCTCATAAAAGACTTTCATATTGACTTGGAACAGGAAATGAACACAGAACACAAACCCTGTGGGTAATTTTGCCATGTCACTTGCATGAAATAACTGACATAGTTAAAAGAGTCTTGTTGGCTCAATGGCCGTTGAATATAGTTTACTTCACGGTCCAAATCCAAAGGAATACTTTTGAGAAGTTATCAAATTAAGCAACAAAAACAACACCCCAAGTTCAACTATCACACACGCCCAGATTTCGTGCCAGCCAATCAGAGGCCGCGTGTATTCATGTCAAACCAATCAGCTACGGAGGGGGCGGGCAACTCAGGCTGTTGCTAGGGTATGTCCCTGACGACTTTTCATTCTCATCCTCTGTCAAGCCAATCAAATCGCATCCTTGCCGTTTACAGCCAGCTCATAGGCTAAGACCTACCCAGAGAGCCCGCCCGCAGGCTTTTCTTATTGGACAGAGACGCAATCACTCACTTCCCTGAGTTTTAGTTAGGTGCTGTTGAAACTGAATATAGTAGGCGCACATACATCGCTCTGAAACAGTTGTTAAATTTCCATTCCATTATTTCATGACTTGTACATTTGTGTAAATAGATTACTTCTATTTTTATAACGAGACAACAACAAGATGGAACTTAATTCTCTTTTAATTCTGCTGGAGGCTGCAGAGTACTTGGAAAGAAGAGACAGAGGTATTTGAAGCTCAACTGACAAGTTGACAGGATGTATAAGCTAATGATTAGTTTGTGAATGGAGCATCGGGATGGCAGCTAGCTTAATATACTTAAAGTTTTAACGTGCCCTGCCATAGTGCAGGTATGATGTCACTTTACAGACAATGGGACACAGACCAGGCGATGGGTGCCAACTGGACCCAGTAGGCTGTATGCTAGAAAAGAATAGCTGTATTTTCTAACGTAAAGTATGTGTTTGCAGTGTTTTCTAATACAGGGCATGTGTTCTGTATTAGCTCTTCGGAAATTAGTAAACAAGAGTGACATTGAAAATATGAGCCAGTATCGTAATGACAGATACTCATAAATGGCCATGTAGCATTCATTGTTTAGAATACAGAGCTTGCTGAAGGCTATACAGTGCTTTGTGAATGTATTGGGAGCGATTACATTGATGATCGATCACGTTTTGTTCCTGTTGAAATGACATGTAGCCTCTACAGCTATTTCATGTTTCACCATTTCCCTAAATGACCCGTTGACAGCTTTTTTTAAAATTTTATTCTTGCAGACACCACTATAAATTAACATTGTTTTTGTTTGTTTGTTGTTTTTCTCAATAGAGGCAGAACACGGTTATGCGTCTGTTTTACCATACAGTAGCGACTTTTCCAGAAAGAAAACGAAAGCCTCGCCAATTTCCAGAAAAACTCAGAACAATAGGTAAATGTCCTGCTTTTTATTTGTTTGTGTAAGTGCCGTTTTGTGGAAACACACACACACACACGTAGTGGAGGAGAGCTGTTTTCATGCACACTGCCATCTTTCTGCTGCCTGGGCTGGGCTCTCTGTTTTGGTCTCTCCAATCAACACTGCCACGCGTACACTGTCAGCTCTGCTGCTCGCACTCTCTCTCTGTTTCACACACACACACACACACGCACACACACACACACACACCACCTCCGCATGCTGAGAAAAACACACACCTTAACATGCACTTAACCTTTCGTTTCTGCACCCTGTCTCACACAGCTATCGTGCTGTCGCCTGTGAAATGCCCTTTCTTCATGTGGTTAGTGAATGTGTTTTGTATGTGTCTGATGTTAAATGAAAGTATCCTTTACCAAGGGGTCCCCTGTCACACACACACACACACACACACACACAGAGTACGTGGTCTCACTGTTGCTATCTGTGAGACGCCGTAGATCACATCACATCTGAACACAATATCGATTGCTTTTCATTCTCTCCTCATGAAACTGTAATTAACGCGCGTTCACTCCGAGTTTGACCACCAGTTCTTATGTTATCACAGCCTGCAAACTCAAGGCAGTCAAATAGCACAGAATTACATTACATAAGTAAATAAATGTAAGTTTCAGTTTCGGTTCTATCTATCTAGCTCTGTAGCTCGTTGGGCAGCTGGTTAAAGGTCATTTAAACGTCAGCAGGTTAACATTTAATTCTCATCTATAAAATTAAAATGCCTGATCAGTGGGAGGGCCGCTAGTAGGGCTGTTATTATATATTATTTTCATTATTGATTAATCTGGCAATTATTTTCTCTAAGAATCGATTGATTGTTTTGCCTATAAAATCTCAGAGAACAGTGAAACATGCACAATATAATTTCCCAAAGCCTTCAAATCCCTTGTTGTATCCTTCACTATGTTGGTCTGAAAGAGGGTTAAAATTGATTGGATCAATGTGGGACACGCCCTCATCCAGAATCCCCTTTCTCTTGATGTCATATGACTCTAATTTGGGGACTTTTACATCCTAGGCTACATGCAAATAAACCTTTGCTGGGATATTTGGCCAGGTGTGCAACAGTGAACCATTTCATCTGTGATCTCTTCACCCGTGATATGTAGGCATATAAATGTGTTTTTGGTTAAACTTTCCAGAAACATGAAGACTAGCATATCAAGATCTTATGGAAAAAAGTAATTTTTCCTGTTGGCTAATATTAGTTAAGGGAAACACAGAGAGCCTGGTTTCCTCAGTAATGAGTATGAGAGTTACCTCATTGCACATACAGCGTGTTAACCTGTGGTATCGCTATCGTAATTACACTTCTTTTTAAGTCGTAGAGTTTTGTAAATTTGAAAGCGATATTACCTGTATCCATTTGTCACAAAGGAGAATGGTGTCTCTTCCACATTCCTTTGATACAGTCTCTGACGTAGTAACACAAAGTAGTTAGAGGGTGTGTATGGTGATGTGCCAGGTGGGTGTGGTGGCTAAAATTGACAACTACACACTGTGACAAACACCAGCCCACTATGGCTTCATGCACCAGACCTGCTTGTCTTTTTCCCTCCTTTTTCTTGTGACTGAGGGGCAAATTCCCCAACTCCCTTTATACTCTCATACAGTTTTTTTAAGCCTCAACAGGATGCTGGGGGTAGTGAAGTAAAAACATGTTTCATGTTTGAACTCAAACCGTATTTTCAGTTTAACAGAAGCTGGCTGTTAAATTTAAAAAGCACAATGCATTGCTTTGTAGAACCAAAAACTGGAGTTAAAGCGTTTGATGTCACGATCAGATGTGCAAATTAAAACAGATAACATGTTTTGCAATGGTGCCATATTCAGGGCATGTGAAAAAAAAAAGCCCCAAACAGTCTATTTCTGCACACAGAAAGGAGAAACCCTGGTGGAGTTTCCCTTTTTTTTTTTACTCATAGGCTGTTGTTAAAATCAAAACAAAAAAAAGAGGGAGACCTGGAATTTGATTGGTGAGAGTTTTCCTGCTTCACCTCTCTGTCACACTAGATATGAAATTAAAAGTATAAATAGCACAGATGACAAGAAAAAACCCTGCTTAACTTCTTTTGCACCCTTGAATTCCTTCCTGTGAAGGATGGGTGGTGAGGATGAGCTTTGGAAGTTTTACATCCCATAAAAAGAGTGATATCAGGCTAACTGATAGGCCTTTGATCATCAGGGCCAAGTTCGTGACGGGAGACAGCAGAGTCCTTTGCATGCCACACCATTCTTTTACATGTAAAGTTGTGTGTTAACCTGCTGTTACAGGACTGTGTGCGTTCTCTTCCTCTGCAATGTGCCTTATGATTTCCTGGTCATGCCCTGTGCTTTGACTGGGACGTTTCCCCAGTTTGTGCAGGTTTGAATATCACAACTTCCTCCATGACGGCATAAAGCTCTTTGTCTGCCTTTTGGATCAGGTTATTAGCAGCAGTGCAACACCCTGTGCTCCCTGTGGGATGATTTTTGTGCAGACGCCACGTTATCCCAGTTGCGCGGACTGTAACCCTTTTGTAACCCTGAAGGCCCGGCCTCCTCGGGGCACAGCTGTGGGAACCGCTGCTTCATGAGCACAAGGGCCCTCAAACAGCGGAAAATCTGAAAAGGCTTGTTGTCAGTCTGGCCATTTGTTGTTGATGTTTTTGTTTTTATTGCTGTGGTATCCATGGCGGCCTCATGAACAGAGGGCCTGTTTCAGATGGACTGCAGTGCCCTGGCTGCTCCCGGCTGCACATGATAAGGGGCTCTCCTCAGAATAGCCCACACGCTGAGGAATTCTGCAGCGTCTAGGCCTCCAGACGTCTGAGTGTGTTTTTATCCCATGCCCACGCTGCTTTTCAGCCAGCGTGCAACAACAACAGCAGTATGTGCATGCTGTTTGTATGTGTGTGAGAGCGGGTGGGGAGGGGGCTGCTGTGCGGTGTCACAGATACTGCTGTCTCTCTAAGGGTCGTGTTTGCCCTTGCACGCTCTCTGACAGATGTCACACAGACATGGAAAAATATTTTAAAAAACTAGACTCACTTTTTTGATCAAGCCATATCTTATTGCTTGTTTGTGCCCTTAATTCCACTGTATTATAATATTCTATGTCTTTGGTAAAACTTGTGCAGCAACAGGCAGAAAGAAAGGAAAAAGCAGAGTAGGATCGACGCCCTTCTTTGATGTAATTTTTCTCAGAATGTTTCTCAGATCTGCTGTTTCTTCCAAACTTCTTGCTTTTCATCTGTCTTACATATAGATGAAAACATTTACTAACCAAGCCTCTCACCTTGGGATTGTTCACTTCATCGCAACCTGACTCTCATGTGATTTGACAGTATTTTAGCGCTTGCTGCCCTGACACTCATCCTTGTCTTTTGTCTGTCTGTCCTTTCAGATCGTCGCACAACGAGCTGGAGAAACACAGGTAAGGAGACATCTGAGGATCTCTGATCTCTCTCGTGTTTGTCTGATTTGCATGCACATCTTTGCCAAACACCCTTGAGTTCCTAACATACCGAGTGAACGAACGCCGGCTGCAGGTAAACGTCAGATATATTCCTCTCAGTCAAAAGCACCAGATCCGATCAGAGGTCATCTTCAAAGAGATTTAATCAATTAATTCCTTCTGTGTCTGAAAAAGGATAATAAGCTGATTTCAAAGAGCGCCCTCACGTTGATTAGATGTGTCTCCATTTCACGGATGAAACTCATTACCTTGTATGGAAAGGGAATCCTGTCAGTAATGTGATAATCCGGCCCAGACGGAGGCGGGGTGAATCTGGCCCTCGCCTGTCATTTCTCTGAGAAGCCCACAGACGACGCGCACGCACACACACACACACACACACACACACACGGTGATCCTGCTCTACCACCTCTAGAATGCATCTCCCTTCAGCTCACAAACATTTTTTTTTCTTCTCCTCCTTTCTGGGTACAGCGCTCAGCTCGTGGTGATGTGATATCTTTGCTCATTAAAGGCACAGATGCGTGGTTTTGCTCTGTTTTGACTTCACCAACAGGGGAAGTGACTTCATGGATCCAAAGGGGGTTCTTGTCAGGAAGTAACCCCTCTTTGATAGAACAAAGCTTTAGGGAAGAACGTTTGGTGAAAGTAGCAAAACAGTTTGTTATTTTTTGTGTCAGGGTCACCCGAAACTGATTCTTAAAAAACTGCCTGCCACGGAGGACTTAGGAAACAGCTGATGTGACTATCAGCATGTGAGCAGAGGCTGAGATGGGCATGCTTGGCTGCATGTGCGTGATACACTGTCACCCACGTTAAGGGATTGGGGTTTGCCAGTCACATGTCTGGGAGTGAGTAATGGATGTGTGTAATGCGAGAAAGAAACAAGTGCAGACATCCTCCCTGGCCGGAGAGGCAGAGAAGGCCCCGGCTGATTACACTGCAGGTGTTGAGACACAACAGTTACCTCATGTCCAATGATGGGAGTGGCTGGTTACAAATGAAGTGACGTCCAGTCAAACTGACAAATGCAAGTGCCAGTAAAGTGTTCCATAATCAGTTTACTCACTTCCCTTGTCATCACTGCGGCCACAGTTTCCAAAAAAAGACGTTTTTCTTTAACGTCCAGTGCAGTGTCATGACTGTAATGATAAAACATGTGACTTCTCTTGCTTATTCACTAATGTTTTCGGCCATGATATAAGCACTTAAATAAATGAAATTATGTTTAAATACTCTGAAAGTCACACGGCACTGTCCTTGATGATAAGTGAATCATTAGCCCATATTTAAAAGTACTTTCCTTCCGTAATTTTTTCTTTCATCCATGACAGTTTGTATGGAAAAATGTCAACCTACTTATTTGTAATGACAGGGCCCTGCAATGACGAGGCGCCATTGTGATCCGTTGTAACATAATGCATTCTGATTACATCCCTGTCTGGACCTGCGGCCTCAAATAATATAGTCATTACTCCAACATGCAGGTGTTAAAGGTCGAAACTGTGACTTCAGGCTTTAGCACAATCACCTACAGTGCTTGTGTATGTAGTGTATTATACCTGCTATTGTTGTGTAACTAATATGTAGGGCTGAAATTATTAATTGGTCAGTCAATCTACAGAGAATTAATCAACAACAATTTTGAAGATTTTTACAGATTTTTTTATCACGTATATTGAATATCTTTTGGTTTTGGGCTATTGGTCGGACACAACAAGCACCTTGAAGACATTCTCAGTATGTGCAATGGGCCTTTTTTAACGTTTTCAAACATTTTAGAGACCTAACAATTAATTTATATCAGAAAACCTAGAGAGAAATTGAAAGCAAAAATTGTATTAGTTCCAACCCTACTGGTATGCTACTCAAAGGAATTTTCAATGTCCTTGGTTGATCTCTCTCTGTTTCATAAGAAAACAAAAAGTGTTCAGCTGTCCTGTTCGACCAGTTTAATGAGTGTGTGTGTGTGTGTGACCAGTTCGGAGCGTCTGCTCAGAGCTTTTCCTCCTGTCCAACCTTCAGCAGTGCTTCTAAAATGTCAACCTCCCTCATGCCCTCAAACGCCACTCCAGGGAGGTGCTGCTGTTTGAGCCCTGACTCACGGTCTTTGTTTGGTCATGTGTCGGTGTGCTTGGTTCACGCTGGTGCAGCACAGAGCCATCCTTGTGCTTTATGTTCACGTGGCAGACAAGGTGACTGATCAGTGTCTGGATTAGATGCCGGAAGGCATTTAATGTATTGTCAATAGTCAAATAGTGGTTTACTGGTATTAATGTTACCTTGCAAGTAGGACTGAGAATACTTGCAACTGGAATTTCTTGATACTTGATGTTCTGTAGGAATACCAAAATTATAGTAGTTCTACAAAGCCCCTTTTTTAAAACAAACGAAGCCAAAGTAAAGAACTTGAGCCTAAAAATAGTCTAAATTTGGCACAATATTTAATTGAATCACAAGCTAACTGCAAACTGATTCAATAATAATTTAAGAAATAATCTGACCAAACATTCAATACCATCTAGGGGACACATTTGGGTATACAGCCAGTCCTACTTTCATAATCTGACGTGCCAGATGGTTTGTTACACAGAACCATCTGAGAAGTTGTCCTTTGAAACTGTTTTGAAATGGGCAGGCATTTTCAAAAATTCTATCACGGGATAACTTCAACCAATCAGATCAATGAACCATATGACGAAGCCGAAGCCAGTCGGGAGAAGAGTGAAAACATCTTTTCCATCGAGAAAAGCCTTCAGTGCTGTTCTTTGCTCTCCTTTCAATGAAGAAATACCCTCCAGTTCTGATATACAGTCACTGATGCTATAGCAGCCTCTACACTAACCTCTTTAGGAGCCGCCTTTGTTGTTTTCAAACAAGCAGTCACTTCTCGCTGTCATAACACCTAAACCACACCTGTAGCTGCCAGTAGTTCCTCATATGACGCTAATTGGTCCGAACCACTGTGGTTCAGACACAAGCACGTAACATTTCCTGACGTCCATTTCCTGTGGACGTCAGTCTCACTGGCTGTTGCTCAGCGATCTTATGCATGCTAGGTGTCTCGCATGAAACTTGGCAGCCGTTCAGGAGGCCCCCTGTTATCAGAGTGAGACGTCTGGGTAGGTGCCAGCAGCGTCCCTTAGTGTCGCCTGTCCTCACACAACATGCTTATCTGCTGCAGCCTGAGTGCAGCTGTGACAGTTCTGTATAGACCATCTCGAGGGTGACTCTGCTGCTTTTTTTTCTTCTCATCATTGCATTGGCGCAGGCCGGAGCTGCAGAGCATCATTTTGACATTTCTGTGAAACCAAATGCTACTGTGTGGTCGGTCTCCGCTGGCATTACTTCCTTCCCATTTCTGGCTTCATCAGCTCTTGATCACGCCTATGACGACTCGTCCGTGCCACAAGTTTCCTTTTCTATAAACGCCAAGAAATTGCGAAACTACAAAGGTTTTGGTTTCCCACATATCACCTGTTTACAGGAAATCTGAGTCCAGTCGCGTAAGGCCGGGTATCTGGTATGTTTGTGCTGCTGCGAAATTGAAAAAAGGATTTACAGTTCTATTTTTACCTCTCCAGACACAGACACCGCCCATGGCTGTCAGTTAGGTGCTCTTGGTTTTGTTTCTGAGATTGATGCTCAAAGTATTCTCTTACAATATATATCATACCACAGATAATGTGCAGCAACTGTGTGACACCTATTGAACTTAACTTTAAATTTACATGCGCTTCATGGACACAGGGGCATGCACTCAGTTTGTCACGGTCTAATCTTCTCTCTAATTAAATTTACTCTCCCAGTGTCTTCTACTCCCAGCTGTGATGAATGACTTATTTGGCTTTGAGGAGCTCTTTCCCCTCGAGTGAAGCTCGATTGTGTGTGTGTGTGTGTGTGTGTGTGTGTGT